>OX392523.1:10570911-10785911 GCA_947623375.1 Apotomis capreana
AAGAGAGAGTGGGCAATCGCTAGGAACCGCTTGACTAGGTGGGCAGACGACCAGCCTTTGGATGTACAAGAGATCTTACAAGGTTTTGTTTATAATAGTATGAAGGGGGTCGCTAAATCTGTGAATATTAAAGATCTGGTTGGGGATATGGTGAAGCCTATCTTGTGAATATTATGCTAATAGTTTTGTTTGTATTTGACGAATATAATTTAGTTTCTTAAGCACATAGTTAATTTTCTTGACTAAGTAATGTTATCAGACGCAATGATTATTTTAAAATAAATGTACCTATATTTAAGAAATTGCTACACCCTATCAGGGTAACCATCTACACAAAAATCTTGTAATATCTTGTAATCATAACCATGGTATTGCAATAAATGAAATTAAATAGTTTTAGTATATTTATTTTATTTATATCTGTTTTTTATTGTGGAAATACCAATACTTTGAAGTAGGGGCTTGCAACTTCGACCGCGTAGTATTTTCTTTACCATAGTGGGGTAGTCCAATCATCCAACTATGGTCCAAAACAAACCTCGTTTATTTTTATCAAAATTCATGTTTTATCGCAGTGATTTTTTACGTTTTTATTTAAGTTTGTTTAATTATGTTGTTCACTTAAGAGTTTATACGTTATAATTGTCATATATTAAAGAGTAATTTTCGGATTAAATTGGACCATAGTTGTGTGGACTGCACTATAGTTGGGTAGTTTAACGGCAGCTATGACTTATTAGTTGCTCAAATTGCTTATGGCGTCTGCGGAAGAAAAATACACCTCAAAAAAAAGGAGCAATGCCATGCCATAGACGCATATAAACATGTACAATTTATAACAACCCTCTTATTTCGTCGCTGGTTAATAAAACAAAGTCTTATAAATGTAACGGATATATTTCGTAGATTATCATTAGTTTATCAATATTTACATGCTTTCTGAGTTACTTACATAATACAACATCAAACGTTCATTGTGAATTGAACGATCATTTATTTATATTTCAAAACTAGTCGGTAAAATCAAATAAAAATAATTGTTCTGGGTTCTGTGGTAACAAATTCATGATTATTAAGAAAATTTTAAATGTTGTCAATTATGTGAAAGTAACCGAAAAAAAAACACATGCTGCCGATGAAAAAAAAAAACACTTGTACGAAATATACAAGATATTGAAGAAAAAAGACAATTTAATTCACATTATTTACAGACTTAACTGACAAATCAAACACATCTGCGGATGTCAAATCGAATTGACAATTGCAAGTACCATCGAAGACACTGATGATAACTGTACATTTGTTAACGAATATAAACCTTGTGTGTATAGTTAACTGTGTCTTCGTTTGTACAATACAATAAATACACAATATTCATTGAGAATAACAAACATGTCATTTTATGAGTAGTATAGTTACTTAGATGTAACTTTTCCTGGGCTAGGATATACCCGCAAAAAAAAGAGACATTACATGTTTCATAAATTTATAATAGAATCAGTGTCACTAAATGTTCCCAAGAGATACACAACGATATACACAATAAAATCAAGCATCAAAATTGAAATCATCGTCGGATATCGCGTCCAATTCCATTTGCCTGTCTTCCTTCGGCAAGAGATCTTCTAAAGTTATTTTATCGTGATCACTGTTTCTTTTCTCTCTATCTCCACCGATGTTTTCTAACACATCCATAACATTACTATTATTAATTTCTGTCTGTCCATTAAGTTGTTCGAGGTTTTCATTATCATTTCTAGGATTCTTATTAATAATGTCTTCAATACTAGAGATTACTTCACTTATGTATTTATCTGGATTCTTATCCGTGTCTCCTATTAAATTTTCAATGCTATGTTTTATCGGGCTTTCTTTATTTACTTGTTTAGTTTCTTCTGATTTCTTCTCTTCAATACAATGGCTATTAGATTCTGTAACACCATTAACTGATACATTTTCAGATTCTTTACTTTCAGTTACCATTTCTATTTGATTTTCTGTCGATTCTTGCAAACTTAACCCTATTTCTTTATTACTATCAATCGGAGTTAGATCATCATTATTGATTACAGTTTCACTCTGTGAAATGTTTACATTTTCATCATCATTATTTACATCATTTGTCTCATTGTTTATCACCGCTTCATTACTATTTTCTACACTCCTACTGACTTCAACACCACTCGCTTCTTCACTATCGTTACATTCAATCGATTCTTTTGTACTTTCATTTACATTATCCCCTGATTTTACATCACCGTTACAAATTGTAACATTTGCATCTTTACTACCTTCATTAACAACTTTATCACTATCATCATTCCCAACTGGACTAACACCTCCATCCATACTATCATCCAAACATCCAATTATATCTTTAATCCTAGCTGTTAAATCTTTCTTACCTAAGTTACCCATATCATCGCCCAGACTACTTATAAGATCATTTATATCACTAGTCATATTCCCAAAATCGTCATTTTCAAACGCTTCACCCTTGACTCTCTTTCTCCTTCTACGTACTTTGCCGAGACAATGTTTGGAGAACAGTTTTTTGATGGCTAAAGTTGATAGAGAGGGTACTCTTCTGAGGATAGTTTCGCTGTCGCTATCCTCGCTGTCCCAGTGGGTGTAGTCTGTCGCGAATTCCCCCTTGAGTGCGACAGGGATGGCAACCATGCTGTCGTGGTGCAGAGGTTCTGCCTTCACTGGGGAGAACTTCATGTACGGATAGATGTAGTTCTTCGCCAATCCGTAGTTCTGGAAAGATAATAGTGTTTTAGAACGTTGTACTATTTCGTCTGTTAGGTTCTTTTGAACGCCAAGTGTTTGCTTCTAGCATGCTTATTCAGGAGCATACATAAAACGAGCAGGTTTATTGCTAGCAAATGTAAACAGCACATAGCACGCTTTTTAGTATACTATTCTATAGCACGTGTAACTAGAATAGCACGCTATTAGCGTGCTGTTGAGTATACCTAATATGAGCATGCGTAAGATGCGTTAACCTCGTGAGGCCCAATGTACCTCACAAAGTACAAAGTAACACTTGTAACTAAAGCCCAGGCAGTTTAAAGAAAGAAAGAAAGTGTACTTTGCGATGTACAGTGGGCGTACATAAACATGGACGCAACTAAACGGTGGCTGCCGTGTTGATACTTTAAAGTTCTGCCGTACCATATCGTTGGTGCGCGCGGGTCGCCTTACATCGATCGAAATAGTTAGGAAAATTAAACCTAAGGGAACGAAAGATTTCTATGGCTTCCCAACATCGATTCTACAAAGGTTACCGCTTAACTTTCTTGCTAGTATATGTGAACAATTTAATGCTTCCATGTCTGATGGCTGCTATCCTGAATCGCTAAAGTTGATCAGAGTGACACCGGTATATAAAGGGAGAGGTTGCAAGAAAACCTTAAAGAATTACCGTCCGATTTCTTTGGTACCGGCAATCTCCAAGATTTTTGAAACGGGTTTATGTAATAGGCTTGGTAAATTTCTCAGCGCCAACGATGCACTTTGTAGCCAGCAGTATGCCTACCGGATTGGTCGATCTACAGTGGGAGCAGCGCGCAAGTTGGTACAAATCGTCCTGAATAACCTTGAATCGAAAAGATATGTTGCAGCGGTTTTCTTTGATCTCTCCCGTGCTTTTGACTTGGTGGATCATAAGTTGATAGCAGCGAAACTCGAATACTATGGCGTGCGAGGTGTGGCGTTGGAAGTTTTTCAGTCCTTTCTGGCTAACCGTTGCCAGGTGGTGGATGTGGAAGGCGACAGATCAGAGCTCGGTTCGATCGGAGACAGGTCTGTCCCCCAGGGCTCGAATGTAGGGAATACCATCTTTTCATTACTGATGAATGATCTGCCATTCCAAAGCTCGGAAGTGGAATTCATCATGTACGCAGACGATATCTGTGCTGTGGTACATGCGGGCGATTATCTTCAATTGCAATATACTGTCGAGAATACCATCCTCAAATTGCTGCACTGGTTTAATGCAAACGGAATGCAATTGAATATTGAAAAGACCAACCTTCTACAATTCTCTCTGAAATGTAAAACGCAACCTAAACTGAAACTGTCGGTTAGCGGAAATCAAATAGAATCTGTACCATATGCTCGCTATGTTGGTTTCACTTTCGATAGTAGTCTGCAGTGGTCTGAGCACATTAATACATTATGTGCTAAGCTGAACTCTGCCTACTATGCCATATCTCGCCTAAGGCAAACCCTGACAGTGCAAAACCTCCTGACTGCATATTATGCTTATTTCCACACACACTTAATATGTGGCATCGACCTTTGGGGACTGGCAGCAGATAGGGACGGTCCGTTCATTCTCCAAAAAAAGGTGATCCGCCTCATGTGCCGTGTTCCTCAAGATGAGCCGGCACAACAGCTCTTTGCTGACCTGGGGGTGATGACAGTGCCTTCTCTCTACATATTTGAAGTCAGTAAATATGTGAGGAAGAACTTGAGCGAATTCCCTATTAGCAAGAGCTACTCTGCCAGAAGGAAACCAGCGCTCGCCGTTCCTGCACATAGACTACAAAAGACAGGTAAATCCCTGGGCATTATGGGAGCGCGTATTTATAACAAACTGCCTGAAGAGATTAGAGCTTCACCAAATGAGCGCGCGTTCACCCATAAACTCAAAATGTTATGCACTAAGAAGGCTTATTACTCTATAAATGAGTTCTTGGATGACTAAATAATAATATTTTTATTGAAATTTTATAATAATTATTTTCTAATTTTTAATTTTAAAATCTTACCATCATTTTGACATCTTATTCAATAAAATTAACTACTTAATCTCAATTATTAATATAAATTAAATTATTTGTAACACTTGACTTGTTGGTACTCGACATATATGTATACCAAATGTAAAATAAGAATACTGAATTTAATTTATTCTATATGTAATAATAATAATGGCTATGATTGTGTAATAGCTTAGATTAATTGACAATGTATGATTATTACAAATAAAAAATCTATCTATCTATCTATCATGCTCCGTCTAGTGGGGGTGGTCTGTGGGGCCGCTAGACGGCACCCGCTGTTTTAGGAAACCAGAGATGTCAACTCACCGGTTTGACATCGGACACGTCGTAATGTCCGTCGAATTCTCGCGCGAACAGCCCGTCGCAGCGTCTGATCCGCACCTGCATCGGCTTCAGCCGCCGCAGCACATCCGGATCCGCTATCAGGTCACCTAGAAACAACGGTAATAAGTAGACCTAGAGATTTTGACGCGTGCACTGCGCACCCTGAACTTGATCGCGATAGATCTAGACTTGTTTTATTGTGCTCTGAGTGAATTCAAAAAAATTGCTTTATGGAAGATTGCGTATCCTAGTTAGGTAATCATGAAATGATACCTGTATTTGTTTATATGTTATGTTCAGTGATCGGGGATTTCTATGCCACACTGCGGGATTTCAAAGAAATATATTTTTTAATATCAATATAGTCATGATTATGTCATCAAATCTCAATACAATATTTTTTTCGGCCAAGATAGCCGGATTACAATATAATAACCATGTCCATATAAAATAATATACACGAAATACCGCGTTGTGGCATAGAAATCCTTTGTTTGCAACAATATCGCATTGGGTATAACCTGTAATGATAATTGTATGTGTAGAATAAAAAATAAAAAAAAAATTCTTGCCGCGATGTGTGGTTAGTGTTTCACATAATAATAATATCGACAATCCTCTGAAACGACTCGACATGTTTCGAACTCATATGGAGCTATCAACTATCCGTTGTCCACTGCACTGGTTTTGATAAGATAAGATAAGGACTGTCTGTCACTTTATTTTCACTACTACCCACTTATACTACGCACACTTGACTTATTCTCTGAACGCGCGATGTTTTTTAAAGGTCCATATGAGTTCGAAACGTGTCGGGCCGTTCTTGACAATTTTTACGTCAGTTTAAACCGTTCAGTTATTGTATTCTCATCGAAATTACGTCGACATACTAAACATAGCATAGCACCGTTGATTTCTTGTCATTGCGACTTGGGCTCCCCTTTTTACTTACAATCAGGCGAAGTGGAGCCTCTATGTTGTGCCGTTATATAAAAAAAAACAGCTCAATAGGAGAGGAGAGAGATAGAGAGGGACTTACGTCTCTTATTCGGTTTACAGGAGTACCCGTGTTTCTTCAGACTCTTCAGGGTCGCGTAGGTTCTGGAGCAATTCGGGCATTTACCTGAAATTAAATGAATTTATTTGCTGATTATGGGTATAAGAGGTTGGACAATTTATCTGCTTAGCCCAATGGTTGACTGGTAGAGAAGGCTTAATGGCATTAAGTCCGCCTTTTGTACGATAAGTTCTTTCTTTTATGCAATAAAAATGTAATAAATAAATGAGTACATAGGTGGTATAGTCAATTTAGGTCAACCATAACGTGCTTAAATTAGCATGCAAATAGAGTATTTCCTAATTTTTTGGCGGGAGATTTAAAAAATCTTGGGCGGTCACGCTGTGTAGTGGGAATTATAGTTTTGATGCTAGAAAATATTTTAAATCTTCTGTCCACGTAAGTTACCTAAGGAAATAAGTTAAATTTGCCAAGACAAGACTAACCAGCCCAAGATTTTTGAATTTCCCGCCAAACATTTGAGTAATATTTCAGTAGCCAGACTCTATCACATCAGTTTTGCAAAGAGAATTACTGGTTCGAGGTGTGTCGTTCGCGAGTGAGTCAAATCCATACTAATATTATAAATGCGAAAGTGTGTCTGTCTGTCTGTCTGTTACGTCTTCACGCTTAAAACGCTGAACCGACTTAGATGAAAATCGGTATGGAGATAGTTTGAGACCCGGGAAAGGACATAGGATACTTTTCATCCCGAATAAATTTAGTGTTCCTGTCGGATGAGCGGGTAACACCGCGGGGCACAGCTAGTCAAGTATATCTTTATCATTCATGTCGGTATAGCCAAACAGGGGTTTTACAACCCACGACATATTGCGGATTTATAGTGGTACTAATTTATCTAACTGGCAACAACAGATTTTTTGGTAACTGACGTTGAAAGTCGGTGAATGTCACTGATGTGAACAAAGAGGAAACAGGACTAAATATCCTAGTCTGTTTGATATTATAACAAACATTTGACACATCACAGGACCCATATAACGTAAATCTGCGCGACACATTGTATTTCATAAAAAAAAACAAGCAACGCCACTATGTTCTTTCAAGTATCTATAAACGTTTTTCACTTTCTATTTGATACAATTGAGTTCATGTTATATTTTTACTTATCACGGTGTTGAAGTCTTTAACGATAATAAATCATTACTCAAACAGTTACGTACTACGTCTTATTTTTTTTTAAAGTTGTGTTGTGACTAAATCTTACGTTTCGATTCATGTGCCATTTCTGTAAATTGGTAGAAATCGATTAAATCGATAAGTTTATAACCTAAAGAAAGAACAATAAAACCAACTATTACTTTACATAGAAAGCTCCAGTGAGTCCGGCGGCTCGTAGCTCAAAAAAATATTCACTTACACAAAATAAACAAGAACATATTCAGATTTGAAAAAAAGTTCGTCGATAAAATCGATTTGATCAACCATTCATAATAGTTAGATTTGGCAAACAATATGTCTTTGCTACATCACTACAAACATCAACAGAGAACTCTCAAATGTGTGTTATAATATCAAACAGACTGTATGCAGAAGTTTAGTCTAGTGAGATAAATATTAAAATGTTCATGTTGTGTTTGCTCAGTGAGAGCGTTTTAGGAAGTAAGTGCATGCCTAAATGTATACTTTAAACCATGATTGTTTTTGTAACACATTTACTTCTGTTGTTTCTTCAATAAATAAATAAATACTCCGAAAATTACATGTAATTTTTGCATAACAAAGCCAAAACTATCCACAGTGATGGAAGTCGTCGGCGCTATCTTCTGCCTACAATCTTCAATCACAACATAGTATAAAACAAACTCGCTTCCTACTGTCTGTCTGTCCCTGTGTATGCTTAGACCTTTAAAACTACACAATGGATTTTGATGCGTTTTTTTTATAGATAGAGTGATTCAAGAGGAAGGTTTATATCCATACTGATATTATAAATGCGAAAGTGTGTCTGTCTGTCTGTCTGTTACCTCTTCACGCTTAAATCGCTGAATCGATTTTGATGAAATTTGGCATGGAGATAGTTTAAGATCCGAGGAAGGACGTAGGATAGTTTTCATCCTGGAAATTATCCCTAAAAATATATAA
Source organism: Apotomis capreana (assembly GCA_947623375.1). Classification (NCBI taxonomy): domain Eukaryota; kingdom Metazoa; phylum Arthropoda; class Insecta; order Lepidoptera; family Tortricidae; genus Apotomis; species Apotomis capreana. Next base: position 10,579,192 of record OX392523.1, read on the forward strand.
AAGTGAGTAAGTAATTCATGATGACATTGATGACCCTGTAGGAAATGTAATGATTAGACCAAAAGCACAATTGCTCTTACATTTGCTTAGGCGCTTTTAATAATCCCTTTTATTAATTAAGGTGATTAGGTGGATATCTATCGTGTTGTACGAGATTGCTTCCATACTTCCAAGTTCCACGCGGACGTAGTCGCGGGCAAAAGCTAGTGTATAATACATGCATAATTTATCAGCATTGCACCAGTGCGAAGACGGGGCGGGTCGCTAATCAGTAATAGACCCTGCACCATACAAATGTTTCTGTTTAGTCTATGCTTGACTGGTAGAGAATGCCTAATGGCATTAAGTCCGCCATTTGTACTTTTACTTGTGTATTTTGTGCAATAAATTTTTCATCACACTTTGCTCGTAAACAAGGGCTTACATGCTAGAAAAGTGGGCGGTAAGTCGTAAATTACGCCCTAGGGCGGTAAGTAATTTTTATCTCACTTTAAGTGATTACATGCTAGAAAACCGTGCGGTAAATCGTATATACCGCCCTAGGGCGGTAATTCGTATATTACGCCCTAGGGCGGTAAGTAATTTTGGTATTGACTACTACTACTTTTGTTTTATTTCCTCCAAAGTGTGATGAAAAACGTCGTACGTGACAAAAGAGGTGGTAAAAGAATTCCTAACTCGTGTCATTAAAGATTCTAATAGACACTCGTTTGTAATTCCTCGTTTACCACCCTTGTTACGTAATGTACTATTAAATAATGGCTGAAGAGGGTTACCTCCGGGCCTGCCGTCCGCGCCGGGGCACTTGTGCAAGTTGAGTAGTGGTCGAGTGGGGAAGCCGTGCCAGCATCTGTCGCACTTCACGTCCGGCGTCTCGTCCCACGGCTTGCACAGGCCCTGGGATATGTGGCTGTAACAAACAAAATAGTTTATTCAAGATTATTATTTTGACGTGACAACGTCTAATAAATTGATGAACGCCGGCCGCGCATACGAAAAAACATGACTCATTGTAGCAATGTTGACTTTGTAGCGCCGTGGAAGGGAAGGGGAACCACGTGACTGACACAAGCCTACGTCATCATGCTGTTCACAGATTCTCTAACTTTAAAATGTGGGAGAATTTTAACCAACGTTGAAATATATTTAAGATTATTATTATTGTAGATTTCATTCCACTCCTTCTTTGTATCCGTACAAAATAGTGATAATTCAATAAAAATGATTCAATTTAATTCATTAAAGTATGCAATCATTTCATCAATGTTTTATTATGACGTTGTCACGTTAAAGCATCGTCCGTAAACCGACTTTACAGACAACCAATATTTTTTACAAGCTTTTATTTAGCTTGCATGGTATGTTTAATGTATGTTTGTTCGGGTGAAATCTTGCAACTCAATTTTGAAGCAGATATCGTCAACCGATTGAGCTGAAATCTTGCATACTTACTTAACTTTGATGACAATACAATAATGGTACCATGGGGCTGATCTGATGATGGAGCCGGAAGGTGGCCATAGGAACTCTATAATAGAAAAAGCAATCCTACCGAGCTTGGGCTCTTTAGAATCGTCTCAGTGAGCATTTGATGGATATCCAAAGAAAAGTACAGTCGGCTATAAAAGCTTGCCACTAAAATGTCATTTTTGACAGAAACTTATTTTAGACATAATTTGAACTGTATCATGTTTCGCCCTCACTACCCGTAGTCGGATTTTGTGTGGGAGTTCAACTAGCCCATGGGATTCTCTCCGCGCCACAGGAGTGATTGGGGAGGTCGGTACCTCTTTGAAATAACAATCTGTGAGTATCCACAGAGCGATCAGGAGCTCGAAACCTGAAAGGCTTGAGACAAGACTTAGGCACATAAGCAAAAGCTACACTAGCATAAGTCATGATGGGACGAATGCAAGTTTCGTAATTTAGGTGATCACATTTCTATTTAGGTGGCACACTCACTCGTTGTACAGCTGCAGTGGTAGGGGAAGGTGACGGCGCGGTTGTATCGGTGGTGGGCGACTTCTTTGGTGGTCACATTTCTATTTAGGTGGCACTCACTCGTTGTACAGCTACAGTTTACGGTAGTTCTTGAAGCAGCGGCGGCAGTGGTAAGGGAAGGTAACAGCGCGGTGGTAGCGGTGGTGGGCGGCTTTCTTGGTGGTCACATTTCTATTTAGGTGGCACTCACTCGTTGTACAGCTGCAGTTTACGGTAGTTCTTGAACCAGCGGCGGCAGTGGTAAGGGAAGGTAACAGCGCGGTGGTAGCGGTGGCGGGCGGCTTCTTTGGTGGGCAAATTTATATTTAGGTGGCACTCACTCCTTGTACGGCTGCAGAGTCGGGAGTCTTCGAAGCAGCGGCGGCAGTGGTAGGGGAAGGTGACGGCGCGGTGGTAGCGGTGGTGGGCGACTTCTTTGGTGGTCACATTTATATTTAGGTGGCACTCACTCCTTGTACGGCTGCAGAGTCGGGAGTCTTCGAAGCAGCGGCGGCAGTGGTAGGGGAAGGTGACGGCGCGGTGGTAGCGGTGGTGGGCGACTTCTTTGGTGGTCACATTTATATTTAGGTGGCACTCACTCCTTGTACGGCTGCAGAGTCGGGAGTCTTCGAAGCAGCGGCGGCAGTGGTAGGGGAAGGTGACGGCGCGGTGGTAGCGGTGGTGGGCGACTTCTTTGGTGGTCACATTTATATTTAGGTGGCACTCACTCCTTGTACGGCTGCAGAGTCGGGAGTCTTCGAAGCAGCGGCGGCAGTGGTAGGGGAAGGTGACGGCGCGGTGGTAGCGGTGGTGAGCGACTTCTTTGGTGGTCACATTTATATTTAGGTGGCACTCACTCCTTGTACGGCTGCAGAGTCGGGAGTATTCGAAGCAGCGGCGGCAGTGGTAGGGGAAGGTGACGGCGCGGTGGTAGCGGTGGTGAGCGACTTCTTTGGTGGTCACATTTATATTTAGGTGGCACTCACTCGTTGTACAGCTGTAGGGTGCGGTAGTCTTCGAAGCAGCGGCGGCAGTGGTAAGGGGAAGGTAACAGCGCGGTGGTAGCGGTGGTGGGCGGCTTCTTTGGTGGTCACATTTATATTTAGGTGGTACTCACTCGTTGTACAGCTGTAGGGTGCGGTAGTCTTCGAAGCAGCGGCGGCAGTGGTAAGGGGAAGGTAACAGCGCGGTGGTAGCGGTGGTGGGCGGCTTCTTTGGTGGTCACATTTCTATTTAGGTGGCACTCACTCGTTGTACAGCTACAGTTTACGGTAGTTCTTGAAGCAGCGGCGGCAGTGGTAAGGGAAGGTAAGAGCGTGGTGGTAGCGGTGGTAGGCGGCTAATTTGGTGGTCACATTTATATTTAGGTGGCACTCACTCCTTGTACGGCTGCAGAGTGCGGTAGTCTTCGAAGCAGCGGCGGCAGTGGTAGGGGAAGGTAACAGCGCGGTGGTAGCGGTGGCGGGCGGCTTCTTTGGTGGGCACATTTCTATTTAGGTGGCACTCACTCGTTGTACAGCTGCAGTGTACGGTAGTCCTCGAAGCACCGGCGGCAGTGGTAGGGGAAGGTGACGGCGCGGTGGTAGCGGTGGTGGGTGGCTTCTTCGGTGGTCACATTTATATTTAGGTGGCACTCACTCGTTGTACAGCTGTAGGGTGCGGTAGTCTTCGAAGCACCGGCGGCAGTGGTAGGGGAAGGTGACGGCGCGGTGGTAGCGGTGGTGGGTGGCGGCCTCTTCGGTGGTCACGAACCATTTCTCGCACGGGTTGCACGCGTTCCTGTTGAAATAGTATATTGCGTCATACGAGTGGTACTAACGAAGGACTATTAGAAGGCCCGAGTTTGCAATCCCCTTACTGCCCTGCATACACACAATGTTTTAAATCACATTTGGGAGGAAGTAAAAAATGCATGAGACAAAAATAAACATTAAACGATTGTCCACCTACTTTCATCAGTTTTCTATTTACTATAAGCATTGGCAACATGACACGGCCATTAGCTAAACAGAAAACAAATATATATAGAATCTTACAATCTATAGTACATTGTGATATAGCTCTCACAGAGCCTCTAGTGTAGGTACTTACGCGAGTTTAGTGTAGGTGGGCGTGTGACTCTTCATATGACTGATGAGCGCTTGACTGGTCTTGAACTGGGAGTCACACACCACGCATTGGAAGGAATTCTTGGGCGTCTCATCTTCTGGCGGTTTAGTCTCTTTCGCCTGTTGACATTTTGATGGTATTAATTTTGATGACGTGTTTGGGGTCAGCGGTAAAGCAGCTGCCTGCTTAGCCGACGGTTCTGGGTTCGAATCCCGGCAAGGGCAATTTGTGTGATGAACTCGAATATTTCAAAACCAACCATTTTTAAAAGTCTTTGAAATATAAGTTTCAAAGGTATGCAAATTGCAGTTTTTTTTCATCAAATTATGAAACAAAATGTAATAATTATGGACTTGAATCTGCAACCCAACGTTTCCGGCGTAGTGCTCCCTTAACTTAGCTTAGTGGATACGCAGGGTCGCACGTTCGAGTACTGCTTATTTTAATTTTATTTACCTTTGTGTCCAAAAAAAAAAAAATGTTATTTCCACATTAAAACTAAATCGATAACACCCTTTTGTTTTTTAATTCCAAGACTTTTCGTAATCCTATGGAGGAAGGAATTTCGTAAACATTTAAATTTCATATTTCTATTGTATTTCTCAAAGTCCCATTTAGTGACGTCACTCACGGCAACAACATGGCGGCCGACATTTACGATTATCACCCCATCCAACACTAAACCTTAATTCCTAACTTACAAAATACTAATACTCTTTATTGCACACCTCCAACATCAAGGAATATACAACACAACATGAGATACATTCAAATAACAGGCAGAGGTAAACAACAGGCGGTCTTATCGCTAAATAGCGATCTCTTCCAGACAACCTAATAATAATAATTGTTGAAATGATGTCTTCTGATAACTTATGCATATAACTATTTCTAATTTGTATGCCCTATGGCGAAGCATAGTGATACTATTATTTATTCATATAACACCTTTGTACCTGTCTGACAAATAAATAAATGATTGATTGATTGAACCTTTAGGTAGCGGAGTAGTTGAAAATTAATGTTTGAAATTAGAAGTTACCTTAGCTGTCTCCGGTTTAGCCTTAGACTTGGGCGTTTTGTCTTGCTTCTGCGGCGCGGGCGTCTTCTCCTTTAGAGGCTCCGCCTTCGGCTCGGGCTTCTTCTTGGACTTGGGTCCTGGCCGGCTGCGCGGCGGGCTGGGCTCTCGCTCGGGCTCTTTGGGCGGTGGCGCTCTGGTAGAATATAGTACATTACGTAACAAGGGTGGTAAACGAGGAATTACAAACGAGTGTCTATTAGAAGCCCGAAGCCGAAGGCGAGGGCTTTAATGACACGCGAGTTAGGAATTCCTTTACCACCAGAGTCACGTACGACGTTTATCATCACACTTTGGAGGAAATAAAACAAAAGTAGTAGTAGTCAATACCAAAACTACTTACCGCCCTAGGGCGTAATATACGAATTACCGCCCTAGGGCGGTATATACGATTTACCGCCCGGTTTTCTAGCATGTAATCACTTAAAGTGTGATAAAAATTACTTACCGCCCTAGGACGTAATTTACGACTTACCGCCCGCTTTTCTAGCATGTAAGCCCTTGTTTACGAGCAAAGTGTGATGAAAATAATAATAAATATCAGATAACCTCACAAAAATTCATCTAGTCCCAAATTAAGCTCAAGAAGGCTTGTGTTATGGGTACCAGACGACGATATACATGCTAATATAGATAAATTTATACTTCAATACATAGAACAACCATAGCCCAAGTACAAATATTCGAGTTCATCACACAAGTTGTTAGTGTACCTGCCTACTGAGCCAGCGGTCCTGGGTTCGAATTCCAGCCGGAGCAAATATATTATGTGCGATGAACTCGAATATTATTTGTTCCTGGGTTATGGATATTATTAGGTATATTGTCGTCTAGTACCATAGTACAAGCTTTGCTTAGTTTGGGACTGTGTCAATTTGTGTAAGATTGGACAATCTTAATATTTATTTATTTATTATCTGGCAAACGGATGAAATAGTTCTCTTACATTGGTCTATCCCAATTAAACGACATTTTATCAAATAAAGAGATATGTGCGAACATTTGTACTGGTATTATAACATTTATAACCTATCTTACATCTACAACTACCTACTAATCAAAACTACAAATTATGTTCTATGGTCACGTCACGAATAAATGTATTTCTTTCTTTCTTTTCTTTCTTTTTTCTTACTAAGTAAATACCTTATGATTCTTCCATTTCCGGATATTAGGTTCCTTGGAGGGCTAACAAACAAGGTATATAATGATAAAATGATAGGTATGTATAATTTTCTAGAACATGCACGGAAATGTTTAGTTTTCTATTTGAAAATAGAATACGCAGAAAGCCAGTGCAATTTATATAAAAAAAATAGTAATTCACTCTAGGGGAAAAATAAATGTATGAAAACGCATTTTTGTTCGCTTCCGCAAATATTTGTGTAATGAACTCGAATATTTGTTCCAGGGTCATGGATGTTGTCTATATATATATATTTATACACTAGCGGCCGCCCGCGACTTCGTCCGCGTAGATTTTTGATGATGACAAAGATATTAAAATAGGTAAGTGAATTTTATTCTTAGTTAAAATGGTCTAGACAATGCAATTGTTAAAGAATTTTTGAAGACTTTTCCAATTAGATTACGGGAATTGTTTGCAGGATGCTTAATATTTATTCCGTCAGTTACCTGATGCTTTTAATCTTTGGCAAAAATGACTGCAAGATATAGAGCGACGCATGGATTTGGAGTTAGAAAATGGAGATCTTAGTTATTATGAGATGAGTGAGATTTAAAAAAAATGTTAAATATCGTAAGGCTGTTAAATTAAACTCAGCACTGGAAATCGAGAGATGGAGGCAGTTTAATGAAGAGTAGGTATCTCTTTCAATAATAATAAATAATAAACTTTATTTCATAACAATAATAAATAATGACCTCTCTTCATAAGAAGGCAGCACTGGTATTTGTACACGCCGGCCTGGCTATTAAGGTGGTTGCAGAAGAAACAAAACTAGACATTCCACGCTAGATGGCGCTGGGAAGCAAGATTTGTAGTTTTTGTGTATTATTTCGTATGTTACTTTAGTTTGAAGTGAAATTTGTATGTTGGCGAGTCCGCGTATTAGTCTTTTATTCATATACTATTAGTAGCACGTCATTAATTGTTTTATTCTCCCATGTATTGGCAATTTGTGAAAAATCAGCAAGTACTCACACTAATAGACACTAATTGTGAGTGTGTGCGGGTGATTCATTCATTAAAGGGTCGCGTATCATCTGTCAGTTTGATAGTAAGCGCAGAATAAATAAGCAGGCATGATATTTGATATTGATGATGAAGTTAAGATGCACCTCTAGCACAACTGTGACACGCAACTCTTTCTCGCGCGAAAAATATTACCTATCTCTTTCTTTGCGGTACTGTAGGAGACTGACGGACGATGCTATATCGCGCGACAAGAATCGTGAAGCCTAGTTGTATTAGACGGGCTGGATTGTCAAAATAAATAATACGAAGAAATTACAAATCTTGGGCAGTTCTACATTTTTTAAGTATGTGGTGAATTTAAATAAGTATTTTTGTTGGGTTTCTGTTCTGATATACCCATTGTGATTCTGATTTGCGATGTTATTGAGTTTGTCCTAAGTTTTTCTGAATGATTGATTGGGGTATAGCAAAAAGGGCCCAATTTTAGGACACATATTTTGTTGAGAAATATTTTTCTCATTTTTGTTACTTTTTAGGGTTCCGTACCCAAAGGGTAAAAACGGGACCCTATTACTGAGACTAGTGAGATTTCGCTGTCCGTCCGTCCGTCTGTCACCAGACTGTATCTCAAGAACGGTGATAGCTAGACACTTGAAATTTTCACAGATGATGTTTTTCTATTGCCGCTATAACAACAAATACTAAAAATGAAATAAAATAAATATTTAAGGGGGCTCCCATACAACAAACTTGTTATACCTATATATACATATATATATAGATACGGATAACCCTTCATCCCTGCGCGAGTCGGACTCGCACTTGCCCAATTTTTTGATTAGAACTAAAGAATACATTAAAAATGAGTATCTTTTATAATTTACAATTGTTTGATTAACTTGCCCGTTTAAGAACTAGATCGGTCCTAAGTTGCCATAGAATTACTACGCAGCCTGGGACTACTTGTGCTATCTATTCTGTGCTGGAACTAAGAAATTTACGGTGGAAAAAAATTACAAATATACCTCTGTTTTTTATCACTTAATGAAAAAACCGGGCCCTTTTTGCTATACTCTGACCTGATATACAAAAACCCGACATCAAGAATAAGTAGGTACTGATTACGGTTGAGATTTTCGCTGCTCTAAATCATGGTTCCATGGAGTCTAATTGTAAAAATGTTCAGTCTAAAAATATATAACTACTAGAACTACTACTAACTGAGCGCAGCACCAGTTGTTTGCGCCACGCTTCACGATCCAGAGCTAGCTCGCGCCATATAAAAATATATGACAATATATTGTTATTATAAGGGTTTTAGAACCACCAACCACTAAATAAAATAAAACAATTTTTGTTACGTGTAGGTTTTATTATAATACATTATACTTTGTGTGAGTTGTAGACGTCGCTTTAATTCGAAATGGTGGATTATTTTTCTTTTTAACCCCCAGATCTTCGCCGTTTTCAATTTTTCCTAGGATTCTTTCTGTTTAGTGTTGTTTAGTGGTTAGTACGGCTGCCTGAAAACGAAGGTTTATATTTACATATGTGGTTGGCAGGTATACGTTGTAATATTTTTTTAGGCAACACGCATGTTTTGTAGAAAATTATAAGTTTCTGCAGCTTTTCTTGGATGAAGCCTTCATCTGTATGAACTTTAATTGACATTATTTTTGTTGATAAATGATAAATCAATGAAGGAAATCATCTTGCAGTAATCCCTTTTGATGAAGCTCTAAGCTGGCCTTGAATCTGTAAAGAAATTATTTATTACGTCACAAAAATGCCAGCGATGGAAACCGCTGTATGCAGTACCTATTATGTGATTATCTTACAGGGTGTTAGTGTTATTACAAATACAAATACAAGTACTCTTTATTGCACACCTCATAAAATATACAGGAGAAATACAATGCAAGAAATTACAATTAGAGGTAAACAACAGGCGGTCTTATCGCTAAAGAGCGATAAATATTTTAATAATAAGTATTACAATTATCCTTCAAGGAGGAAACTTAGTCACTGAATCGATAATTCCAAAAGGATTTGGTTTCCCACACCTATTGAAAAACATGGGTTGGTCTTGGTATCAATTCAGTCAGAGAAAAAACTACCCATATGAACCCACTATGAACATTTTTTTCAACACCCAAAGCGAGCGATTGCGTTCAGTTTTTGTGGTTGGTTACAGTTGTCATCACGCCATGCTTGTCTTCGCCTAAAAAGAAAATAGCACGGCTTTTTCACGGCAGGACGCATCGATTTGTAATGTTAACAAACACAATACTTTCCCCGCAATTTCTGACCCATGATATCGCAATATCGTTTAGGGATCACTCTATGTCCTGAGTAGGTACACATGTTTATTATATGCACGTTTCATTATTCACACTTTACATACAGTAAAAACTCACGAAACGAAAAAAATGCAAACCAAACATGATTCATTTTTATACGAATTTCCACAATTGACAGTATTGACACAATTCATTATATTTTCATTCACAAGATTTAGTGCGTTCGAAATCTGTTCCACTTTATTGTTATGAGCAAATAAACAAAATAGGTATCTTTAAAAACCAAATGTTTCCAATTATTTGTATCATGTTTAATGAAAGCTGAAATCATTTAAAAATAAACTGTTATGCATTCATATCGAAACATAAATTTAAATTTATTATCCTAAATTATAAGTTAAGTAGTATTATATTTCAGAACGCACTGTTCATGAATAGCTTTACGTGCGCTTACGTTTGTATGTGTGTAAAAGCAACGCACACATACATATATGGACAATATTTCAACGGGTTTTAAAGCTTTAATAACATTGTAATTGTATGATTTAAAGCAAAACTGATTTCCTTGGCGAATATAAGATAGCTTAAAGATTTTTTTAAGAATGTTTAATAACCTAAAGCCATAACCGCCTAAGCGTGTATTGATCAAACGATTTGTATGAAAGTGACATCGCTGCAACCACCTTAAACGAAAAGAGTGGTGTGGCGGAGTTCCCGAGGAGGGCCAAAATGTTTCTAAATGGTCTAGCAGGTACCCCAGTTATTAAAAAGGCTAGTGTTTAAAGAAAATGCTGAAATGTGACCATTAAAAACTAAATATGCACATAAGCAAATTTAATGATGCGATTACTATTTTGGTCTACAGGCTAGTAATATTGTTTGAAGAGTGATTCAATATATTCTGGTGCTATAGTTCTCTATATCTCTCAAGAAGCTAAATAAAGTAAGAATAGGTATATAAAGTATAAATTATTCATGTGCAGACAACTCACTAAATATAGGAACACAAAGTTTGGAACTCAATTAATAAGAGACAGCACTAAGAAAATATTGTTGACAGTCAACCATAGAAAAGGGGGTGCAAGTTCGTTTTAAAAAAAGGACGTAGTCACTGGGTAGTAGACAGGAAATAAAAAATATATAAACTGATAACGTTAGCGTAACACTTCTTTATAAACAACATTTGCATTATTTGTTTCATGTAACAGATTACATAAAAGACCCTGCACCATACAAATGTTTCTGTTTAATCCTATGGTTGACTGGTAGAGAATGCCTTATGGCATTAAGTCCGCCATTTGTAACCTGTGTATTGTGTGCAATAAAGTTTAAATAAATAAATAAATTAGCGGTGTTCCCCATACAAACTTTGCACCCCTTTTTAACCCCCTTAGAGGTGAAATTTTCCAAAACGCTGAAATTATTTTTTTTGTATTTGATTAAGTAAGCTATCTACAAAGTTTCAAGTCTCTAGTTCAAAAAATAAAGTTTCTCCCATATAAACATTGCACCCCTTTTTAACCCCCTTAGGGGTGAAATTTTCTAAAACGCTGAAAGTACTTTTTGTGTTTTTGAATAAGTAATCATTCTACAAAGTTTCAAGTCTCTAACTCCAAAAAAAAAGTTTACCCCATACAAACTTTGCACCCCTATTTAACCCTCTTAGGGGAGGTATTTCCAAAAATCCCTTCTTATCCCTAGCCCACGTTATAAAAGTAACCTACTGTGCAAAAATCAACTCTCTAACATTAGTAGTTTCGGCTGTGCGTTGATGAGTCAGTCAGGACTTCTTCTTTTATATATATAGATTATGTATATCGTCGTCTAGTACCCATAGTACAAGCCTTGCTTAGTTTGGGACTAGGTCGATTTGTGTAAGATTGTCCCCTAATATTAATTTATTATGGAAGGGAGCAAAAATGAGTTATCGTACATTTACTTTCTATGGCGATTTTTTTTAAATTGCAAAACATCAAATAAACTAAATACCTACTTAATTTTGTGTAACTGATTGTTGTTCGTTTTTCTTGTTAACTATTGTTAAGTGTACCTTGAGCGGAACTGGGATTGCCTATCGTCAGGCAATCCCCTTATTTCCGGGCCTCGGCAATAATATATAAGTACGAGCGTACTGCGAGGAAATGGTATAGTACGGCTCTTCCCAGGTGAATTTTTCGCTTCGAGCCCTAATCTTTCAAACAATGGCCATTGTATCTATTATCGCAAAGCCGCTAGCTCGAGTTTGCCACGCGCCACTATAACATTCATATTAAAACAAACGGTATCGTCATAGTATTAAGGTTCAAATTTAATGTCACTGATATTCTAGATATTGCGTTTTGGTAGTGTAGGACAATAGACCACCCCGACGAAATACAGCATTCATATTTGATTTGAACCTTAATACTATGACGATACCGTTTGTTTTAATATGAATGTTATAGTGGCGCGTGGCAAACTCGAGCTAGCGGCTTTGCGATAATAGATACAATGGCCATTGTTTGAAAGATTAGGGCTCGAAGCGAAAAATTCACCTGGGAAGAGCCGTACTATACCATTTCCTCGCAGTGAAAGTGTAAAGCAGAGTGTTTATCACGTCGCTAAAAGCACCGACTCGTGTATAGTTCGAAGTCAATTTCTTAAGCGAATCCCATTAGCTTTGTACCCGATGAACAATACTCATTATCTGTATTGTTAACTGTGGCCACAGCTGCCACTTTGAAATGTAAGGCGTTATAAGTGCAAATTACTTTTACACTAAATTAGTCTTTAAGTCAAATGAAATAAGGTTTACTCTTAAACAAAGGGAACACAGATGTTGGTCACTTCGTAAGTGAAAGACCAGTGAAGTTCCTATCGATGCTTATAATGACAATGAAGTGACCAACATCTCTGTTCTCTTTGTTTAAGAGTAAACCTTATTTCGTTTGACTTAAAGACTAATTTAGTGTAAAAGTAATTTGCACTTATAACGCCTTACATTTCGAAGTGGCAGCTGTGGCCACAGTTAACAATACAGATAATGAGTATTGTTCATCGGGTACAAAGCTAATGGGATTCGCTCAGGCAAAAGGATTATTTCTATACTCACTTGGTCCGCTTGGGCGGCGGCGCGGGCCGCGGCGGCTCGTCGCGCGCGCGCTTGCCGCGCGGCACCAGCAGGCTCGTGTCGTCGAACTTTATGTTGTTCTGTACACAAACATCACCTTTTATGAGTGGATCTACTTTACTTGTCGTTATTCTGTCCCGTCACCCAGCATCTAGCATAACTGTCATACGCGACTGTTTCTCGCGCGAGATAATTACCCATCGCTTTCTGTGCAGTGGTTTGAGAAAGTGACGGGTAGCGCTATGCCGCGCGACAACAGTCGCGAAGCATAGTTGTGCTAGACGGGCAGGAGACAATGTGAATAAACTTTTTAGAAGAGTGTTGATAATTTATTATATTGGTATTTTCAAGAAATATTCTAAATAAGAATGGGCTTATAACTGCTGAAATTACAACATTTTTGTTGAATATGGCCGCCGAAAATATAGTAAAGTAAAAAAAAGTAAAAAATGTTTATTTATACAGTGTTCCAAATACATAGAATATATAATTTGCATTTGTACAATTAGTGGACACTGTTCAGCTTTATTTAATGGGTCGACTACCTGTATTACCTACACTAGGCAATGCCTGTCTTGTAGAACAACACATTAATACAATTATATGATTAAATATGTATAAAATTGACGACGTAATTGAATAATTATCAATAAACGTGTTTATGAAAATCGTAGTTCTAAAGAGTGTCCCAGGGGCCATCATCATAGCAACAAGCAACAGAAAAGTTGATTGACCCTTATAGGCTCAGTGCCGTATTTACCCCTAGGCTCACAAGGCCCGGGCCTAAGAGCCCAGATAGTCTAGGGGCCCCAGTCCACAGGCGCGACAGCGGCCTATCGGTGTAACTCGGGCGTCGGTGACCTTGTAATGCCGAATCCTTCGACAAGGCATTCACGTGAATGCCTTTCCCCACCTCGCGCTCGCCCCTCGACACGCACACACAGCCGCGAGTTGTGTTACTGCACACAAGTGTCGCTGTCGTTTCTTTTTACGTTACTATATATATTCTTTGCCCAGTGACCAGTCCCAGAAGCAAGTCCCCTTATTTATCACTTAAAATGCAACCTGCTATTTAATTTGCTGAAGACCATTTTGATATAGGGGCGGGGCCTGTTTAGATATCAAAAAGTGACCTTACCATGGCAACGAGCAAGAGAAAAAAGTTTATTGACCCACAAACGACTTTAAAATGAATATCACATCTGTCTAAATTTCATAACGAGGATTGATTATGTTTTCAATAATAAAGAAACATTATTAAAAAAAATATATATGCGTTTACTGGTGAGCTCATAACTAAGTGATGGACTCCAAAAATAAGATTAAAGCCGTTAAAACGCTTCTGAGCCTTACCCAACAAGAGTTAGAGCGGTTGAAGCGCTTCTGGTTTTTTACTCTAAGTACTAATTGTGTTTTTCTCACTTCAAGTAGAGTCTGGATTTCACTCTTCCGTTCTTTCGGCGTTCTCTTATCCCTCGATGTTTGCTGTGATCAGAAAAATAAGTTGTTTAACTATAAACTATGAATTATTATAATATAATATTAATAATAATAATAATAATGCCTTCTTATTCTGAACTGATTTCTACAAGGTTGTGTTTCGTTAGAATATATCCCTCAGTTCAGCGTGCCTCCTGGCAAAGGCCTCCTCAAGCTGTTTCCACTGTACTCTAACGCGGGCCACTGGTAATGTAATATTACAGTTTGACAAAAAAAGAGTAGAAATTAAAAAGTGACGTCCTTTTCTAGTCAATCTAAGAAAACGGAGACGACGCTACAGTATTGCCACTTTTTAATTTCTACTTTTTTTTGTTAGACTGTACAATAAAAACAATAAATTATTATAATTTATAAATGACTAGCTGTGCCCCGCGGTGTTACCCGCTCATCCCACGGGAACACTAAATTTATTCGGGATGAAAAGTATCCTATGTCCTTTCCCGGGTCTCAAACTATCTCCATACCAAATTTCATCTAAGTCGGTTCAGCGGTTTAAGCGTGAAGAGGTAATAGACAGACAGACACACTTTCGCATTTATAATATTAGTATGGATTTACATCGAATTAAGGGTCGTCCCGATTTTTTTTTAAAGTGTTTTTTCAAGTGGTTTCTATCCGTGACAATCAAAAGCAATGCAGCTTGGTATTGTGTGTATATTTCTGTAGAATAGAATTTCTAAATACCTCATACAATACAATAGGAGAAATTTTAACACCTGTAAAATCCTATATCTAGGTTATGTCGGTAAAGTCTCCCTTGTTACGCGACGCTTAGACATGAAACTTAATACCAATAATTGAGCAATGATGTTTACTTTAATCGTGTCTGCTGGTTTTCAATAGATTACTTTTTGAGCAAAACATGTTACTAGAATTTGCGCATAATTTTAGTGATCTCGGCCTCTGGAATTGCGATAGTACGGCAAATATGCGTAAGATGTCGCTTATCACTTCGACGTAGTACGAGCGCCGCCACAAAGATGGCGCTGCATACAAGCCGACCAGAAAGAGTAGAAATTAAAAAGTGGCAATACTGTAGTGTCCTCCCTTTCTAATCAATAAAAGAAAACGGGGACGACACTACAGTATTGCCACTTTTTAATTTCTACTCTTTTTGGTCGCACTGATCAAGTACAGTCGTAAAATCCGTACGGGTTAGTGGGAACGAGTTCGAATGCCCAAGGTCATTGAGACGAAGCCTGTTGAGCGGCAAAGACGGCAAATCAAGTCGACGGAAAATTGTGCCACTGACGCCAACGACGCCTATTGACGTCAAAATTTCAATAGTCAAAAACATGCTAATTCAATTCAAACCAATATCTGTGTTTTTCAATCTCTATTGATTTTGGAGCGCTTTTTGTGCTTCGGCGTCAGTGGCACGGTGAATTGCTTCACCCCTTGGCATTCAACAGTTTAAAGAATAGGGGGACGGCCTGGGTTAAAAATACATAATTCTATTAAGTCCGTCAGTTAGAATATTGAAAAATATATGACACGTATTTTTGGCTTTATCAAATTAATAAAAATTAACAATGATAGAGACCACCAAAGTTCTGGAGTGGGGGTTTGTGACGTCTTTTGTAAGTAAAAATGTGTCACAAGTGCGTCACGCGAAGCTTCAAAGCTCTGTATCGTCGTCATTTTTTGTTTGATAATAAAAAGAGAAAATACGTGTTTATTATATTTTAATATTAATAATCTAACTGAAGTGCTCGAGTGGAGACCTCGGACCAGCAAGCGCAGCGTAGGATGTCCACCTACAAGATGGACAGATGACCTTATAAAGGTCGCCGGAAGGCGCTGGATGCAGGTCGCTTCCAACCGGTATATATGGAAGTCCAAAGGGGAGGCCTATGTTCAGCAGTGGACGTCCTATGGCTGAGATGATGATGATGATGATGAATCTAACTGATGGACTAAACAGTTTTTTTTTAGTCCGGTTGCCTATTGTTACCTGTGCAGGTTTAGGCTGCTCCGGTTTTCCTCCTTTTCCTCTTGTAGCGGTCGCGGGGGCTGGTGCGGGGGCGGGCGCGGTGGCGGGTGCGGGGGCGGGTGCGGGGGCGGTGGCGGGGGCGGGGGCGGCGCGCGCGCGGCGCGGGGGCGGCGGTGCGGGAGCGGGGGAGGCCGCGCGGGGCGGGGACGCCGCGCGCGCGCGCGACGATCTACTGCTCACGCTCGACGAGCGAGACGAGTCCGACACGATCTCTGTCTGAAATACATTGTTTTGTTTTTATAAATATCGGACAACCTCACACAAATCGATCTATTCCCAAGTTAAGCTCAAAAAGGCTTGTGTTATGGGTCATAGACGACGATATACATACTTATACACCGTGGGCGTTAATAACCCGAAAGATTTAAACCACGTATTTTTGACGACAATACGAGTAAATAATGTTATATCAACATGGGTCTAATTATGTGTCTTAACTAAATTACTATTTCAGTACAAATTAAATCATATTAATTTCCCGCTTCTTTGTGAACAAGTCTTTAGTTGAAGAAGAGAGAGCGAGCATGACACTCTACGAATCGCTCCGAAATCATACGACGAACGGCGAATGCCGTGACTTGTGTTCTATGACAAGTAGTGTCAAGTTATCTATATATCTATATAGTTAGTTTTGACGGGTTCAAATTTGAACATTGGCATAATGACATGAATTAGGGTGTGTTAGACTGGAGATTTCTTAACTTTTGATGTGTTTTAAATAATTAATATCTCCTTAATTATGAGTTTTTGGACTATATGTTACATAAGTTTATATACTCTAATTAGGCTCTAGTATCGTTAGCTTAAATCTTTCGGGTTATTAACGGTCACGGTGTATATATAAATATGTAATTAAATTATCTACATAGAACAACCATAGCCCAAGCACAAATATTCGAGTTCATCACACAAATATTTGCCCTAGCCGGGATTCGAACCCGGGACCGCCGGCTCAGTAGGCAGGTATATAGGAATAATACTTTTCCCTGAATTCTAGATAGTAACATAGCTGTTTCATGCTTTCATTGCGTGCAGTCGGGAAAATAAGCTGAAGAAACCAGTTTTCTGCATGAATTCTGAGTAGTTTTTGAAACAAAAATTATCAATGAAAAAATAAAAGTGTAGGTTTCCAATATATACCAATAGATCGCAATGGTCCTGTTCTAAGTAATAACATTGATAATATGTTAAGAAACATGTTTGATCATAAAGAAAAATGTCTAAAACAATCAGCATTTTTGAACGGATAGAGCATTAATTGTATTGCAACTTAAATTCAATAAAAGCCCCGAATCAAGTAGCTGGTCATCATGAGGCCCTCATTTAATGAGTGCAACAAATATAATACTAAACCTGAACATAACTCCAAAATTTGGAATTCTTAGCTTCAATATTGGCTGAGATTCTGACACTACAATCAAAGCTGAATATCTTGGAAACAGTTGCAATTCTTTTTACCAGAAACCATCCAACCATCTCGACGGACAATGATTTTGATAAAAAAAAAACGCTTTAAAATCGGCCCATCCATTTGAAAGCTAGTGCCACAGCTGATACTCAAATACACATGTTTAACTTATAAGACCCTGCTTTTTTTATGGGGGTTAAAAATAATGA
This sequence comes from Apotomis capreana, assembly GCA_947623375.1. NCBI lineage: Eukaryota > Metazoa > Arthropoda > Insecta > Lepidoptera > Tortricidae > Apotomis > Apotomis capreana. Next base: position 10,597,036 of record OX392523.1, read on the forward strand.
TAATTTAAACACTGCACGCTGCTGCATGCTCTTGAATAATTATTACCATTGTTTAAAATGTATAGTAAATAAGCATAAAATCTTTGACATTCTCGTATTTATATTAATGCACGCTATTTACCCATATTTTGAAAAATGTAATATAAATTCACATGCCTATAAGGGCAGAATGTATGAATTGACAATTCCAAAGCATATAAATATCACCTTATGTACGCACCATAATTATATTCTGTGAATAAATGATTATGATTATGATGATTAAAAACAATTCATAATTAGTGGAATTGCAAAACATACACTTGAATTAAGAGCCTTCTTTTTTTGAAGTTGGTTGATTATTTATTTTTATTTATAGCCTTTTCTTCGATACATACTATAGTTAATGAATACATATTATATTTAAATTTATTTTAATCTGTGTGCCCTTTGGCAAACGCCTCCTCCAATACTTTCCAATCCTCTCTTTTCCTGAAGTTCGTTGATAAATGCTTGTTAATATTGAGAATGAAACGCCTCACCTTAACTTTGACCGCATCTGGTTCCTTCTTGATTTTTTTCGAGCATTTTGGCCCGGCTTTGGACTTCTTAGTTGGAGGCTCATCACCCTTGACATACACTGGTTCCGTGACCCCGAGAATACAGTCACTGTTTTCAGGCTAGAATAAAATGTACACTCATTAGTACCTTACGTATCAATAGTTCAATATAAAAAATTGTAGTATATTATAAAAAATTAGACATTACATGTTTCATAAATTTATGGATAAATCATGGGTCCAATTAAAAAAAATATCGGCTGCAATTTTATAGAATAAATATTGACACAATGGTCAATTATAAAAGAAAAAAAAATATGTAGATCTAAAACTCACCTCTCCCTTTTTAGCAATCTGTAGAGGCAAGCCGAGCCTCGTCCTTGTCTTGACATTGGTCTGCCGGGCTAAGTTGAAGAACGAATAGAAATCATTCACTTTATCTACACATAGCTCGCATATCAGCGGGGGCATCCTGTCATCTTGGCGAACCTGGAACGTAAATAGAAAATTTTGATATAAATAAATAATAAATTAATAAATATCAGACAAATCAATCTAGTCCCAAATTAAGCTCAAGAAGGCTTGTGTTATGGGTATTAGACAACGATATACATACTTATATAGATACATATATACTTAAATACATAGAACAACCATGACCCAAACACAAATATTCGAGTTCATCACACAAATATTTGCCCTGGCCGGGATTCGAACCCGGGACCGCCGGCTCAGTAGGCAGGTGCTTACAAACTGAGCCAACTGCGTCATCAATATGATATAGAGGTGTGTCATTTGCAAGTTAGTGATTCAAATGATGTACATCGACTAGTGACAACCAAAACTCAGTAAAATTTCTGTCTTTTTTTATCTAACTTGTCTTTTGAACACTTTAAAAAAAATATGTATACTAAAATTATATTTTTATAGAATACATACAATACAAAATGCTTTATTGCACACCAAAAAAGTTTACAAATTCAATACAGAACAATAATTTTAATAACGGTAGTCTTATCGCTAAAGAGCGATCTCTTCCAGACAACCTTTAGGTAGTGGAGTCGATTAGTATAAATCACACGAGATGATGCAGAATCGAATAGTATCTTTTTTTATCGATTCTATTTTTTTACGTGGAAATACCACTTTTTTATCATAAATAATGACACAAGGATAAATTAAGAAAGAAACCTTTGAATGCTTAGATTATAGTAGATCGCATTAAATTTTTCTCTCTTTATTTACCTTTGTGTCATTATTTACAAAAATTTACATAAAAGTAATAATAAAAAAGTTGCTAAGGGACTAGACATGTCTTTCCATGTATGTTTCATATGCTTACCAAACAATAGAAGATTTGGTTCTATTATTTGTTAACCCTTTAACAGTAAAAGGTCACTAACAATCGAAATTAACATATTTTGCGGACAGCAAGAGACATCATTTGTCATGGCCCACATGGATACAAAAAACTATAATGCTATAGCATCTACGAACATGATAAACTTCCTCAGCATCTCTATTTGTCAAAGTTTTAAACTGAAATGATGTAATTTTAGCAATGAAATCAGTCAGTTTGAGATTTCGGGACAATCTTGGCAGTCTTTTTGATAATATTCAGAATTGACTTGTGTCATTTCAGTACCATGTCAATTACATCTTGAATTTAAGGGGCAATAACATTCGTCAGCATAGCACTAAAGGCTGATTTAGACGATGCCAATTTTGAGACGCCTAAATTACGGCGCCTCGAAAAGGCACCGTATAAACACTTTCCGCGCCATTTTTTCGCCGCATGCCAGCGCTGGCGCGGAATAGAACACGAGCCTATTTTTTGGCGCCAGTGACCCCCCCTCCGCGTCTCTCGCTACCACTAATGACTGGTACTGAAAAAAAGCACTGTGTAAACACGACTGGCAGCGAGATTTAGGCGGCTGAACATAGTCATTGTCTAAACGGTCGGAGGTGTGCTGTGCGGTAATCACTGGCGCCGTAATTTAGGCGTCTCAAAATTGGCATCGTCTAAATCAGCCTTAACTGTTGGAAGGTTTAAGGACTGCATATCCTAAATTGCATGCTGTAGAAAGTAAAAGATGCCATGCAGTTTATCTACTCATTTGCTTTTGGTAACTACGGCTACCTGTCACCGCTCATATTTTATTATATAAATAGAGTTTAACTCAAAATTCGAAAGGTGTAGAAGGGATCCTTCCAATATATAACAGTATCTTTAGTTAACCGACTGTGATATGAATTACTGTAATATTATTTCAACTTTCAACTATGACATAATGTTTTTTAACTATGTATGCAGTAAACGGTTCAGTTGCTTTTAGTAACTTTTCTAATAAGAAAATTTAGTAAAATGTAGTAGTAAGAGCAATAATACCGACAAAGTTTAGGGCAGTAATTTCATTGAATTGAAAATAATATAGTTTATGCGTGTAAAACTTAAAGGTAAGTAAGTACACAGAGATCACAAAGCAAACAGGCATTCAGGAAAGGTTTAGAATATTTAAAGACGTAAACATCATGGTGGATATAGGTTGAGTTCTAACAAAAACCAATTGGATGAATAGTTTCTTTTTAAGTAGCATAACCCCATTTTAAATTCAAATGACGTGGAATAAAACTAGTTTACGCATTATTTTGTTAGGTTTAGAAGATAAAGATAGTGTTAGTTTGTAAACTCTCCCGATAAACTTATTTCAGAGGCCTTAAAGCGAAGATTACGTTAAATAATAACATTATTGTGACCTAACAAAAATTTAATGTTATTGCGTTTGAAAACGCATTGCAATGCCATGCTATTTACATTTTTTTAGGAATAAAACGAAGAACGATAATTGAAAATACGCTACTTTACCTCCAATTGCAAACATTCTTGTATTTTCTGTCTTAATTCTACATCGGAACTTTCTAAATCAACAATATTTTGGATGATAGGCATTCGGTATCCTCCACCGGCTCCACAAATTCTACATGCTCGGTATATTTCATAAATAGTCTGTTTTTCCGATTTTGATATTGTAAATCGTTCCATTCTTGCAGTTATCTTAGTAATTCATAAGAATTACGCTCAAAACACGAACAAATAATAAGCGACGTCGCTTGCCGCTCTATTGCGACGCCATTGTTGTTTGCAGGGTTGCCGGTTGCCAGACGAGTGTAACCGGATTATCGCACAGATTACCGACAAAATCGTATTAGGCGATTAAAATTTCGTTCACTTGCTTCTGTGTAAAAACAGCGCCAAAAGCGTGTTTTTGCATAGAAGTATATTTTTGCGAAATTAACTTCAATTTGAATATTGATGATTTTTTTCTTAGGTATTTAGGAGTTTAGATATCTGACATGCTAATGTCAGCTATTCCCTGCCAATGGTGACAAATATTGACGTAAGGCGAGTACCAAACAGCCGAAAATTTGGACGATCTGATGAGGTTGGTAGTAATTTCTATCCATGTGTACGTTTATCTCGATTCAAGGTCATTCCAGTAAGTGCTTTTTTATAGAATGTTTTAAAAACCCTATAATGATACCTTCTACGATCTGCAAATTATCGTACGTATGCGTACGATGGTACCGGAAACTAAATTATCGTATATTCACGATAATTTTCGTACGTCTGGCAACCCTTATTTCTGCGTTTCTTTGTACGTCCAAAACGTTATTGTTTTACGCACGTAATTTTTTTATGGCTGAAAAATCTAATATTTTCTTCGGTTTCCGCGACTATCACACATTTAAATAAAAGCTTTGACAACGGTATCTGTAAAGCTCATAGGTAAAGCTTCTGTAAAGGTACTGAAACGTCAGGGAGGCTCAAATAATTAGTATACGCGATATAATCCGTTTAAATTGTTTTATTTAAATGAAAAATCTAAGTTAGAACGATACCAAAAAAAGCCCATCCTACCTACACGTTTTTAGGCTTCCGGACCCAAATGCTAACGGGACGCTGATTACTAAAAATCCGCTGTCTGTCGTTCGCCCGTCTGTCACTAGACTGTATCTTTGGAACGGTATTAGGGACTTGAGATTTGTTATTACCTATGGCCACTATAAATTCGCCATACAAAAAGGTGTTTTTTTTCAAGGAATCATTTTTGCTCCGACCGAGCGAACGAAATGTGTCTGTTTCAGTACCTATGTACGTTCGAACTTCTGCCTGTTCTCGCCTACAGGCCACATTTCTCAACCGATTCTCATGAAATTTTGTGAGTAGGTTCGATAAGTAGGTATATACATTTTTTTTTGCAGATTCATTTTTAGGGTTCTGTAAAAAGTAAAAAGCCGGCAAAGAGCATGTCGGGCCAGAGGCACCCAAAAAAAGTTTTTTTTCTTAGTTTTTTTTTTACCGTTTTGTCGGCGTGATACACACACATACTCATACCAAATTTCAGCTTTCTATTACTAATGATCACGGAGCTAAGCCGCGGACGGACAGACAGACAGACGGACATGTCGAAACTATAAGGGTTCCTAGTTGACTATGGAACCCTAAAAACGGGACCCTATTACTAAGACTCCGCTGTCCGATCGTCTGTCACCAGGCTGTATCTCAAAAATCGTGATAGTTAGGTATGCAGTTGAAGTTTTCACAGATTATCTATTTCTGTTGCCGTAACCGGTCAAGTGCGAGTCGGACTCGCGCACCGAGGGCTCCGTACAAACATCCCATCTTAACTGGCCGGGTTAAGTTAAGTTTGCACCCTTGCGCCGGATAAAAATGAGTTGCAAAAGTTAACGCAACAGATCCCGTTTGTTGTATGGGAGCCCCGTTAAACATTTGTTTTATTCTATTTTTTGTATTTATTGTTGTAGGTAGTGGCAACAGATATGCATTATCAGTGAGAATTTCAACTGTCTAGCTATCACGGTTCATGAGATACAGCCTGGTGACAGACGGACAGGCAGACATCCACAGACAGACAGGCAGACAGACGGACAGCGGAGTCATAGTAATAGGGCCCCGTTTTTTACCTTTAGGTTCGGAACCCTAAAAAGGTATGCGTGTCATTTTCCTTTACTGTACCAACCAATTTGATTCCTAGGCCATTTCGTTCGTACCTTGTCACAGTGAACGTCAATATAAAAGCCGCTTGAAATCTCATATCATTGTCATTGTAACAAGGTTCTATAGTGGCCTAGAAATCAAATTGTTTGACTGTACCTAAAACCGTGAGAAAGATAAAGGCTCCTTATCCATTCAAAAATGCTGATTATTTTAGACATTTTCTCTATAATTAAACATGTTTCTTAACATATTAACATATTATAGCGCCGCAAGTACGCAGCTCTCGGTGATAGTTACGTATTTGCGGCGTTTGCCGTGGAGACCTTAGGACCGTGGGGACCGGAAGCAACTAAGCTTTTCAAAAAGCTTAGTTACTTACTTATCCGGTCCTCCGGTGATCGTAGGGCTGGCTCGTTCCTCGCCCAACGCATTGGCATTGCCATCCAGCGAGGTAACGCGGCCAGCCTCATGGGCACCCTACCTAATGGTAGCGACATAGGTGATATATGTACATATAGTTTAGGTCCCAATAATTTAAGTTAGGTTTAATTAGATCATAATTTAAGTTTGTTAAGGTTTAGTTATATACTTTTAATTTTATATAAAACTAGTCAAAGTATTTTGTACTTCAGTGATATGGATCGCCATCTTGTATTTTACGCTTTTCAAAGTAGAATAATAATTAGCCAACTTATCAATGTTACTACTTAGAAAAGTGCCAATGCGATTCTACAGTTTGAATTTTTCTTTGATAATTTTTGTCTCAAAAACTACTCGAAAAATAATTGACAAAATTCACGCTGTAAACTGGTTTATACAACTTATTTTCGACAGCACGCAATGAAAGAGGAACTTTATAGCTATGTTACTATCTAGAACTCAGGGAAAAGTATTATTCACATCAAAAAGTTGGTTGTCAATATATTTGTCATAATATGAAAAAAAGAATTTTTAAAAGGAATAAGGCCTCTTAAATGCTTTTTTTATCGCTTAATTTACTAGTTAGCTACAACGCTGTAAAAAATAACAAGCATATCAGTAATTGGTCCAATTAAATGTTTACTTGAGTTTTACATTGTTTCACAGTTTCAGTCGATGTGCTATACACAATGGGGGTGGAACATATAGTTATATATATTCTAAGTTCAGCTTATTTAATACAATGTGGATATCCACCGGTAAGTTAGCTAGTAAAAAAATCCTTACCTACACACAAAATACCTAGATACAAACATTACATTAACAAAACGACACTTTAGACACTGCTTGAGAAATATAGGTAAAATCAAACTTTATAAATCACAGAACTGGATACGGCAAAAGAAACATCATGTCAGAGGGAGCACAGTTGTGCAACAACTTACCTACCTAGTGAAATGAAAGAGTGTCAATCATTAAAAATGTTTAAAACCAAACTAAAACAATTTATTCGTGATAACATCTATTAAAATGTTATCGATAAGTCGGATGTAATTTTATGCATATGAACAATGTTATAGTTTAAGCTCATTGTAATTTGTAAGTGAACTTTCGTTCTTTATGAGTAATAAGGATCGTTAAACCTAAACATAAATGTATTTTCTGAAACACGCAATGAAATGTTGTCATAACGTGCGTTATAACAGGCTTCGAAGTATCACGTTTCAGGCGGAACAACTCAAGAGAACTGTAAAGGAATTTCATACAAAATTGGAGGACTAAGTCGGAAAGCTCCGAATGGTCATTAATCGTAAGCTCGTCTTAGTATAAAATGGTCATCAAATGACTTGAATTTCAGACGGGAGATGAGGTAGTCCCCGGGAGCGTGCTCCTTCCTGCGTCCAGGAGGGGAAGGTACCTGGCCAACATCGTGCGTCGGCAGGCTGTGGTGAGATATCTCATCTACTTTTTTACATTTTTATTACATGTTTGTTCACTTTATTACATGTTTGTGCACTTTATTACATATTTATGAACTTTATTAAATTTTTATTACATGTACCCAGTATTGCTTATTGTGTATTAGGTTGTCTCCTCTAAAAGTTAAGTTTAAAGTTTGTTCTGAATATTTGCAGTAGGTAACGTGGGGTCAGTGGAGCACTTTTTTCTGTAAGCGATATAGTGGCCACATTTTATCTTCTAAATGGCTAGTTTTTCGATAAAACTCTAGGACAATTATCTTATTATGATAATCAATGACACAAATGGCTTCAAGCCCATAAAAACGACTAAAAACTGCCCTATAAAAAAAGGGAAACTGATCCACTGTGACCCATCTATGGGTTACAATGAATCAAAGTATTGGGGTACTATGAATCATATGAGGCTCACTGAAATATGAGTAAATAACATGTATTAAAATAAAATAAAAAACACTCAATATCTTTATTTTTGGAGCGGAGCGAGCGAAGCGAGCGAAGCTCCCATGGATCGACTCGAATGGACTTTGTAACAATGCGCAGATCTCAGCGAGTTCTCAACCGATTTTAGAAATTTTTGTTTTAAAATGCAAAAATTAAATTTCGCTAGGTCGTGACGAAAAGAAAATTTCGAAAAAAACTCCGCTCCAATGTATGGTGCAAGCTTAGCCGGTGGCTGACTCTGCATCGACCTAGTTAACCTTCACACAATCTCACAGTCGTGAAAGGGATTGTGGTTGATTTTGATACAGCTCTAATTATCTGACTCCCAGATATCATTTGTAAGGCAGCTCGTATATCAGCGTCCTTGTGGAGGCCTATGTTGGTCTTTTTCACCCTGTTCCGAAGCATTTCTTCTAAAAAATAAATAAAATTTGGTCAATAAAGTTTTTGAAATTGTTGTGGCTCATAGTGGATCTTGATCCACTGAAACCCAAATCATTTTGATTCGCTGTTCCCCATTCACGTTAAATTATGAAAAAAATATACAAATTTAAAAAGAAATAGTTTGATTCAAAAATAGACCATTTACATTAATTTTCATACATTACATTTACATGTAACCCACCTAAACCAGATCCAACTAAATGAGACACTATTCGTTTTGAAAAAATACTTTCGGACTTCCCTACTGAAGGTGCGCTTGCGACGCTACCCCCCGCTTCGATACTGCGTGGCTCACTGGTTTGGCGAACGGAGGTATGACAGAACAGCAACTATAGCAATCAATCCACTCTGACCCATGATCCACTGAACCCCACTCTCCCCCAAGTCTGTAAGTGCGCGTCGTTACATCGATGTTCGTGCGCGATGTTAACCATTTTGGTACAGGGATAGTTATAGGATAGGTACTTACATTTTACCCGACAAAACGTTTTTTTTCTATATTTATGTTTACCTTTTATTTCTTAACAGGATGGCACAGGGATCAAATTCAACAAGGACGCCGATCGGGTATTTTTTTTAATATTTAGACTGTGTAATATGCACGTAATGACGATACATGTTTGTAGGTTTGTCGCAAAACGTCCCGCGTAGTCCCGGGTTCGAATTCTTCGTGTTCTCTAATTACGAGGTACTCCATAACACTGAAAATATGTCTCTCTGAGCTGTAGAGTCTGTTTCGATTGCTTTTAAATACAGAGGGTTGAAAAGGGTAAGGTTTGTAAAGGGTACGGGTTCAAAAGTGTAAGGGTTAAAAAGCCTAAGATTTGAAAAGTAAAAAAAAAACCGTTTTTTTACTGTTCAACTCTTTCCAGGGCCATTTACTTATATATAATTTTTCAACTTAATGAAATTTTATTGCATATTCTTTAACATAATACTACTACCCAATTATTACACATTTGCATTTAGTATTTTTATAATGACATGTGTATTTCTCATAATGTCTTGTTTAGTGTGTCGTTATAACTGTATTGTATTGCCCACTGAGCCGGCGGTCCCGGGTCGAATCCCGGCCAGGGCAAATATTTGTGTGATGAACTCGAATATTTGTGCTTGGGTCATGGTTGTTATATGTATTTCAGTATTATATTTATCTATATAAGTATCTATATCGTCGTCTAGTACCCATAACACAAGCCTTCTTGAGCTTAATTTGGGACTAGATCGATTTGTGTGAGGTTTTCCGATATTTATTTATTATTTATTTGCATGACTTTAGTCGGATTTTAGCAAATTAAGGAAGTGAATTGAATTGAATATCCGTAGATGAACGCCGAAGCGAAGAAGAAAGTCGACGTCCTCTCAGAAGAACTGCTCCCATACATCATTGCCGAGCAAGAGCGCCGCACCACACTTCATAAACGAGTCATGACCGCCATACAAAATGGAGAGAAGGGAGTCACTATTGCAGAGATGAGGGGCAAAGCTCCACTTATTATTAGAAAGGGTGGGTATTGGGGTTGAATTCCGCTCCAAGCTTCACCCTAAGGGCCACGCTAACTCTTTCAAGCAAATGAACTTAAATTACTTAAAACCAAACAAACTGACTCACTTTGTATGATTTGACAGTTCATTTGCGAGCGATTTTCTTTACAAATAAGCGTCGCGGTTGTACTCACTGCGTGATCGCCTTCATACAAACGCTCGCAAATCGCAAGTGTGATCTAAGCATACCCCTGGGCTTTGAGTCGGCCTAGTATCAAATCATACGTGCACCGAACCACGGGGTATGGTGATAAGGCCCAATGCCTTGATCACACGTACCGAGTAAACGGGCGATACAGTGCTCTCGGCCGAGTACTCGGTGCGTATAAACATAGCGCCGAGTGCTCGGCCGAACAAAGCGGCGAGACAGTAGCTCGGCTCCTGTTCTATCTACTAGGCCGAGTGTCCACCCTCCCGCCTCCCAGCACTGTCTCGCTCGCTCACTCAGCCGGTCTGAACGTGCACTGTCTGCCACTCGGCGATTTTTTTACGATCCATCGTGTCCGAAAGTCTCAATGGAACTGACTGTGCTAATTTCAAAACATGTGTAAACAGCTAATACTCACTTATATCACTGTCTCGGCCGAGAAACATATTACTGTCTCGCCCGTTTACTCGGTACGTGTGATCAAGGCATTTATGGACACGATGGATCGTAATAAAATCGCCGAGTGGCAGACAGTGCACGTTCAGACCGGCCGAGTGAGCGAGCGAGACAGTGCGGGGGGGAGGACACTCGGCCTAGTAGATAGAACAGGAGCCGAGCTACTGTCTCGCCGCTTTGTTCGGCCGAGCGCTCGGCCGAGCACTCGGCGCTATGTTTATACGCACCGAGTACTCGGCCGACTGTCTCACCCGTTTACTCGGTACGTGTGATCAAATGTTGGCCGAAGTTGGCCGATGCGAAGCGCCTCTCCACACTATCATTCGCCCAACTTCGGTCAACTCCGCGATTAGTGTGGAGCCGCAATAACATTTTTGTTTTTTTCTTTTACCCTGCTTATATATTTTCATCCCTTTTTTAACCGCCGACGAGAGAAGAGGGGTGTTATATGTTTAACATGTGTGTCGGTCTGTGGCGTCAAAGCTCCCAAACGAATGGACTAAATTGAGATCGTTTTGGTGTAAAAATCTAAAACACCTCTAACACTAATTAGCTGGTTATCATGAGCCCTCATTCAATACCTACGCGATACAGAAATATCTACTAAAACTGAACATAACAGATCTTGTCACTTGTTCCAATTATAGCTGAATATCTTGAAAACTACCGGTCCTATTTCCTCCAAACATAACTATGAACCATCTCGACGGACAAATCTTTAGATTAGAAAAAAACCGCACTGAAATTGGTCCATCCGTTTGGGAACTACGATGGCCGCCACCGCGATTGATCGTCTCTCCTGATGATGAATCACGTACCGATTCGAAACATGTCGAGCGTTATTCGACTTCTACGACGTGAGTAAACTCGTTTATAAATGTATTTTAATAGGGGTTTTATAAGTTTAACAGGTGTATCTGTGTATTTGTGTATGTGACGTTTTCTTTGTGTCGAGGGTTAATAACGAAACATGAACATACCTTCCTTAGGTCTGTTGTACCGCTGCCCCGCCAACAGAGCAGCCAAAGAGCCTGACGGCTCAGGAGTACCTATGTGTGAAAGAAAGAAAGAAAGAAAGAAAGAAAGAGAGAAAGAGAGAAAGAGAGAGAGAGAGAGAGAAAGAAAGAAAGAAAGAAAGAAGTACATTTATTCATGACGTGACCATAATACATAATTAATACAATAGATAACAATAAAAACAAAAATATTTGGCCGTGCCACGAAAAGGTCCCACCTCAGCAAGATGCTAATAGCTCGAGAGCTAGCGCTGATCTTCCGGTGGGACCATAGGTGTGCAGACGACAATACCCCATTTATCCTATGTATCTCTGTATTTGTGTATCTGACGTTTTGTTTGTGTCGCGGGTTTAAAAACGAAACATGAACATACCTTCCTTAGGTCTGTTGTACCGCTGCCCCGCCAACAGAGCGCCGAAAGAGCCTGACGGCTCAGGAGTACTTATGTGTGCAGACGACATTACTCCATCCTATGTATCTGTGTATTTGTGTATCTGACGTTTTCTTTGTGTCGCGGGTTTAAAAACGAAACATGAACCTTCCTCAGGTCTGTTGTACCGCTGCCCCGCCAACAGAGCAGCCAAAGAGCCTGACGGCTCAGGAGTACCTATGTGTGAAGACGACATTACCCCATTTATCATATTTATCTGTGATTTGTGTATCTGACGTTTTGTTTGTGTCGAGGGTTAATAACGAAACATGAACATACCTTCCTTAGGTCTGTTATACCGCTGCCCCCCCAACAGACCGCCGGACGAGCCCGACGGTTCAGGAGTGCTCATGTGCGCAAGCGGCATTACCCCAACCCAAATCATGTACGATTCCTGCTTAAGCGCTGAAGACAAGGATTTATATGTGGCAGAAAATAGATACTTCTTCTGTAATCGTAAGTATTCATTGTATACATTTATGAAACATGTAATGTCTCATTATTTATTTTTAATGATATACACAATTTTTAGGGTTCCGTACCCAAAAACGGGACCGTATTACTGAGACTTTGCTGTCCGTCCGTCCGTCCGTCCGTCCGTCTGTCACCAGGCTGTATCTCAAGAACAGTGAAAGCTCTTGAACACAGATGTTGGTCACTTCGTAAGTGAAAGAGCAGTGAAGCTCGTTTTGATGCTTATAATGACAATGGAGTGACCAACATCTCTGTTCTCTTTGTTTAAGAGTAAACCTTATTTCGTTTGACATAAAGACTAATTTAGTGTAAAATTAATTTGCACTTATAACGCCTTACATTTTGAAGTGGCAGTTGTGGCCGCAGCTAACAATACAGATAATGGTATTGTTCATCGGGTACAAAGCTAATGAGATTCGCTCAACCAAAAGAATTATTTCTATAAATGCACTTCTTTTCACAAAGATGCAGACTTATTGGTACATTTTCTCCGCTCTGCTCCAGAATACAGGCAGTCAGATAGTTACACAAATAAGTCTAAATCTCGTACCTTACCTAAACGGGGTACTCGACTTTAAGAACCTTCATTGTGCAACAATGGGAGGCCGAATACTGATACGAAGCTGGCAAGCCCTTTTCACGGGTAAGGCAAGTAGTGCTTTTCTCAAACATAATATATGCAATGAAATTAAAAAATACACCACAAAAAAAACAGCTGTTTAGCCCGTTCATGAACACTGACGCCATGCTTAGAAATATACTTCCTAGGCCTTCAATTTTGTATGAAATTCCTTTACTGTTCTCTCGAGTTGTTCCGCCCGAAACGTGATGCTTCTGCCTGTTATAACGCACGTTATGACGACATATCATGCATGTTTGAGAAAAATACTATTCTCAAACTCTAACGAAAGAGCTCCTCAATTTTGGGCCTTAGAATTTTTGTGTAATTTCTCCAGGTCACAAGACCGAGGGTCCGGATCTACCCAGGAATGGCACAACCGTGTATGGCTGCGCTCCCATAGAACGCACCTCATACAACTACACCACCTCCAAATGTGCACTAGAAGACACTGAGGATGTCGTCGTGCATTACCGGTATTATGCGGATCGGGTAAGTAAAATAGTAGCTGACGCAACTGCTTCATAATGAGAGGTCCTAAAATAAGAGTGTGGTTTTATGAAACGAGCCGTAGGCAAGTTTCATAATAGGATCACACGAGTGTTTTAAGATCTAATTATGTACAGTTGCATAAACTACTTTATCTACACTCATATTCATCATCATCATCATCATCATCATCATCATCATTATTGGACGACGCGTTTGGCTCGGTTTGTAGACACCTGTCGACTGAGCCGGCGGTCCCGGGTTCGAATCCCGGCCAGGGCAAATATTTGTGTGATGAACTCGAATATTTGTGCTTGGGTCATGGTTGTTCTATGTACTCGTATTTAAGTATATATTTATCTATATAAGTAATGTCGTCGTCTAGTACCCATAACACAAGCCTTCTTGAGCTTAATTTGGGGTTAGATGGATTTGTGTGAGGTTGTCCGATATTTATTTATATTTATCATAGATTTTCTTTTATGAAAATATGAAATACTCAGTCCTGCCAGTCAGTCCGTGGAGCAGAGGAATACATGAGGTGACTCACGCCTAAAAGTTATTATAACATAACCTATATAAAGCAACCTCGACACAAGTGCTGGTCATCATGAGACTCATTCAATGAGTGATATAGAAAATGCTACTAAAACTGAACATAACTACAACATTTGGAATTTTTAGCTTCAATATGGGCTGAGATCTTGTCACTTGTTCCAATTAAAGCTGAATATCTTGGAAACTACTAGTCCTATTTTCATCGAACATAGCTTATAACCATTTCGACGGATATGTCTTTCGATTTAAAAAAACGCAGTCTAATTGTTCCATCCGTTTGACAGCTACGATGCCTTAGACTGACACAAAGATTATGATGATGATGACCTATCACCCCACTTTTCTCGTCGGGGGTTAATAATTAAAATAATAATTATAGAATTAGAAGGCGACTATTTGTAGAGCCATAACGAACAAAGATGGGAAGCTGAGACAGATAGAGTTCAGGGCCATAGGCAATGTACCGGTTAATCGGCCTGTAATATGAGCAATAAATTAACATTTGTTGAGCAAACTTCTGAAAATAACGTGTATTAAGCCTTATTCCTTTTAAAATTTATTTTTTTCATATGACAAATATATTGATAATTTCAACCAACTTTTTGAAGTGAATAATACTTATCCCCGAGTTCTAGGTAGTAACATAGCTATTTTATGCTTTCATTGCGTGCAACTTCTGAAAATAACGTGTATTAAGCCTTATTCCTTTTAAAATTTATTTTTTTCATATTATGACAAATATATTGATAATTTCAACCAACTTTTTGAAGTGAATAATACTTATCCCCGAGTTCTAGGTAGTACAATAGCTATTTTATGCTTTCATTGCGTGCAGTCGAAAATAATTTGAAAAAACTAATTTTCCGCGTGAATTTTGTCAATTTCGAGTAGTTTTTGAAACAAAAATTATCAATGTAAAATTCAAAGTTACTTCAATAATATGTTAAGAAAGATGTTTGATCATAGCGAAAAATGTCTAACACAATCAGCATTTTAAAAGGAATACCTAAGGCCTCTTTAATGATAATTTGTAAAATAATATTTAGACAAAAAGCAATGCATTGCAAAATGTGTGCTATTACCAAGTAGTGGCAGCTATGTCAATGCTCAGGGAATGTCAATGTTGGACGACGTACAGTCGAGTTAATTTACATCTACAGACTTACGAGAACAAAAATATCTGAACACGACCCTATTGTCAGGAGCATAAAATCGTGTTCAGATATTTTTGTTCTCGTAAGTGTGTAGATGTAAATGAAATCGACTGTACATTGATAATACTATTTAATTTGTTTGAAACGTTCTGAAAACGGTTTTTTTTTAAGTTGCTAAACAATTATGTTGTTCAGTTTGAAGAGTAGAACGTATACTTTAATTTATTGCTCCTATTACAGGCAACACCCTGTATTTGTTGCCTGTAATAATTAATTAATATAAAGAATGTAAACACCATTCAACAATTACTTATAATCTAATTCTCGGGTTATGTTTCATGATTACAGACAAACAAGTTCGTGACAGACATGGACCCCGACCGGGAGGTCTGTGACCATTGGAACCCTTGCCAGATCGGTTATATCTTCAGCCTGCCCTCACCAGACATGGCGATACCGGCCAGCGAGTTATGGCGTAAGTACCACACTTAGGTTTGCCAGATCGAATGAATGTTATCGGGAGAAACAACATTTGACTTTGGTCGGAAGTAACAAAAATTTAATCACATTGAAACATTTAAAAACAACATCGTTCGCTGCCAATATAAATGTCTACATAGATAAATACTAAGAAAAGAAACATATAACATATTTGGCTTTCTCATTTTTATAATTTTATCTATAATCTAAAAAAATGTAATAAGATAATTTTTCATTTTACTTATGGAAGAACTAGCAGTTATTTCCTTTTAAAATTACAATTCTATAAAATGAAGATGTTTTCGGGAGATTTTTAATTAGTCGGGAGTCGGGAGGACATACAAAAATTCGGTAGAATCCCGCCAAATCCCGACCAACTGGCAACCCTAACCACACTATACAAGTCTACGCAAGACGTAAATCTATATTATTATAAAACATTAAAATTGTATTGAAATTCAGTTTTTAATCCCCAACGAAAAAAGATAGATGGCATCAGTTTAACATGTAATGTCAATATTGACAATTAAAGATTTGCATGACTTACTCACGTCTAGATATATGATACGATTTTTTTTATATTTTAAGACCAATATGTTAACTATATCTATTGCAAATAAATATATTTCATTTCATTTCATTTCATTTCATTTCATTTCATTTCATTTCATTTCATGTTTATCTGTGTGTTTGTCTGTGGCATCGTAGCGCCCATACAGATGGACCGATTTGAGTGCGCTTTTTTAAACGGAAGCCTGTGATGGTTGCTCTTATCGCGCGATAAATAAGTGACAAAGCATCCGTCACGTTTTGACAAAGTGAGTGACAGATGCTTTGTCATTTATTTATCACGTGATAAACGCAACCACCATACCGCTGGTTTGTCGAGATGATTATTTTTCTTTGATGAAAATCGAAGCTCCCGTCTCCAAGATCTTTAGCGCTTCGTGGAATTAGTGACCGTATTTCAGCCAATATTGAAGCAATTTTTTTTTTAAGTTCAGTTTTAGTAGGGTTTGCTATATCACTCATTACAAGAGGGCCTCATGAACTCATGATGACTTATGTGGGGGGTGTTTTCAGGTTTTTTAATTTAAGTTATTACACAATGCAATTGAGTGCTTATGAACTAAACGTCACAACGCCATTAAACTTTGACGACGCGTTTGGCTCGGTTTGTAGTCACCTGCCTACTGAGCCGGCGGTCCCGGGTTCGAATCCCAGCCGGGGCAAATATTTGTGTGATGAACTCGAATATTTGTGCTTGGGTCATGGTTGTTCTATGTATTTAAGTATATATTTATCTATATAAGTACGTATATCGTCGTCTACTTAGTACCCATAACACAAGCCTTCTTGAGCTTAATTTGGGACTAGATCGATTTGTGTGAGGTTGTCCGATATTTATTTATTAAGTCACAGTTTGGCGAGTAATATTACAATGTTAAATGTTATTTTTCTAAGTTTAATAAAAAAAAGCTTTCAAGAGATACTTACTTTTTTTTATTATTTCAGCGAATACTCGTAAGTAAATTACTTTTGAAACTGTATTAAAAAGTATGATTTTGTAACATCAAATAATTTATATGTTTATCATTTACTATAACGACTATCGCGTTTAATTTTAGCTGATTGTAAGTACATAACAAAGAAATGAATTAATAAATAAGTAATATAAATTAATAATTATTAATTGATTTTAGTGTGTTCTTGTTTAGTTTAATTTTTAGGTTTAGTTTTATTGTACTTTAATCTACCTACATAACAAAGTATACCATTATACATCATGATCACTCAGAAGCCTAAAGTTAAAATAATAATTTGAATTAAAGCTATACATTTCAAATCTAGGAGACTAATTTATGTTATTTATTTTTTAGCTACTGAGGGTTAGTATGATCATGTTAATTTGGTTTTCTACTTTTTATTGTGTAAAATAAAAATTTAATTTAATAAATCGTGCAAGGAGATCAGCCAGTATATGCATAGACGAGATAAGTAAGTATTGGAAGGATATTGTGTGAAACGACACAAAAAAAAATCTAATACTTAAGTCATTAAATGTTGCAAAAACCTCGACTGGAGGGCTATACTATACATTATGACCTGGGTGCTGATTCTAGTACATGGTATATTATAAGTATAGGTATGTAGATAGCGAAATATCTTTTTATTATTATTAATTTTTAACCTACAATAAATATGCGGCATAATTTATATTGAAATATTGATGAGCCAAAAAATATATCGATATTATTTTTATTTCTAGATTACGAGAGTAAGTTGATAATATATTCAAATATGATAAATTTAATTATAGCTAATGTAGTTTTTTTATTCTCACGATTTTAAATTGTGTAACATTTGAATTAAATTTACAAAAGTAGTTCAAGATACCATTTAAAGGGTTTCATTACAATTTACAATGTTTTTTTTTTTTATGAATAGATAATATTCTGTTTCTGTTTATACAAACCCTTCTTAATGAATATTAAAATTTTTGCAGAAGACGGTTTGTATTTTGTTTTAGAATATAATCATTTCAGATACTACAAGGAAAACGTACATTACTTAACCAAAAATCAGAGATGTTACTTCGTAAGTTACTAAAAGTAACATTAATGATTTTATAGCATTATTATGATATCTCGGGTCGCCTCATTCATTCTGCCGGAGTTATCGGTATTACTGAATATTTCATATTTTACATACAATAAAATAATAAGTATATATAATAATATTTATCATAATAATGATCTATGATATGGTGATGAATGTGTGTGTAGACGGTTACCTAAAAAAACACAATTTATGTTTCCCTTCTACCGTCTCGCCAAAATTTCATTTGTCCGAAAGCCATTTTTTTTCAAAACAGTTATTTTTTCAGAATTATTATAAAACAAACTTAACCTAAACTAATGGGTTCTTTAAAACGATGTTTATAAAATTCTAAAAATATTACGGGTTTCAGAAAAATAATACTTTCGGACAAAATGAAAATTTGGCGAAACGTTATGCAGACGGGAAACTATGTTTCGTTGGTGAGATAGGATACGCATGGGTGTTGACAAAGTAGTGTATGCAACTGTACATAATTAGGTCTTCACTCGTGAGATCCTATTATGAATCCTATTAGAGAAAGTCCAAAAAGCTTTCCTAAGAATGCTTTACAAGAAAATGTATGGATACTACCCATACCTCTACCCTTCTAAGTTTCTTCTCGGCATGTTGGGATTCAACTCCTTAGAGGTCAGGCGCAACTCCAGCTCGCTTGTGTCTGCATGTCGTGTCTTACGTGGAGATTGGGACTGTGAGCAACTAGTGGAGAAATTGGCGAGATTGTCCCAGATGTCTCGAGGACTACCCTCAGGCCGCGTGCACGGCCCTGTTGGCAGTGCCACCGGCGCGCACAGTGGCACATAAAAACTCGCCTCTCCTTCGCGCTCTGGCCCTACTGAATGCGCTCCTGGACCCTGGTATCAGCACCGGAATGTGATCTGTTTGCGTGGCGATGGGCGGCTGTATGTTATGAATGCTTGAAGTTTTGTGAGGTGATGGATAAAAGACAATCCAGTGTATTCGCATGATGTTTTAATGTTAAAATTTGTTGATGTTACGTAGTTATTGTTGAACATATTGTAATTTAGTTAGTTACAATTTATATTATTTTAAGTTTCACAGTGAATTAGTTTTAAGACTGTAATACTGTGTAACCTAATAAACAAATAAATGAAACTTTCGGATAAAACAATCAAAAACAAAAAACAATAAAATAAAAATAAATACATATTATTAATCAAATATACTTATTTTACAGAATTAGTTCCATGTACGTTTTTACACATTCCGTTTTTATACTAAGTATTGGATTTGACACTAAGTAGGTAAATATGTAAACATTTAATTAATTTTAATGTTACTATTTTAGCTATACCCGGTAAGTTCACGACTTTTTTATACTTAAATACATGTATGACGTGTTCATATTTCCGTCTCAATTCAATACAATAAAAAAAATATATAAGTAAACAAAAATTAAAAAAAGAACCTATTTCAAAATAAACTGAAAAGCCTTTTGGCTATTTCTGTGAGCTTTGATCTTTGTATCAATGGTTTAAAGTCGTTTATATTGACAGAGGACAACCAGAAAGAATATGTGAAGATAGGCAACCACCAATACACGTCAAGCCCGCGGACTATCACTATTCCGCACAAGGGAAGGCGCCAAGGTAATATTATAAACTAGCGACCCGCCCCGGCTTCGCACGGGTGCAATGCTGATAAATTATGCATGTATTATACATACAAAATTTCCTCTTGAATCACTCTATTTAAAAAAAAACGCATCCAAATCCGTTGCGTAGTTTTAAAGATCTAAGTATATATAGGGACAGACAGACAGACAGCAGCAAGCGACTTTGTTTTATACTATGTAGGTATTAGTCTGATAAAAAACAGTAGAAATGAAAAAGTGGCAATACTGTAGTGTCGTCCCTTTGTAATCAATCACAGAAAACGGGGACGACACTGCAGTATTGCCACTTTTTCATTTCTACTCTTTTTTGCCAGACTGTACCTACACTATGGAAACAATAAAAAAAGATTTGTTCACAGTAGCCCAAATGTTAGCTGCTAGTTACATAAATCGGAGGACTGACGAACTGAGGGCTAAATAACCAAAATAAGTTGTGTAAAAATTAGTATAATTTTGGTTACTACTACTTAAGACCAATTTGGCTTCTCAAAGTTCTCAAGTAGGTAAACTAGTTGAGCTATTTTTTTCAGTGTATACGGAAAATTGGTGAAATTTGTAATATTTACGTTTTCAACACCCATTTTTTAAAATACCGAAAAACTGAAAAACCAATATTACTTATTTATCTAACCTACGTACTCACAATTTCATGAGAATCGGTTGGAAATTAATCTAGACGAGAACAGCCGGTAATCTGAACATCCGGACGTTTTTTTATATATAAAAACAGAAAAAGATTTTCATATTCATACGGTGTGGGAATGCTGCCTGCGTCATGGCTTGATCATGAGCGCCCTACCGAGGGGTCTTATTTTTATGAATATCTTCTAATCTTAGTTTACTTTTAAATCCCATAAATCTGTTATTTTTCAAAAATAGTTTTATAAGAGTACCTATAGAAGTACTTAATGAGTTTCTGATTTTCAGGTTTCGGTTTCTCCTTTGACAAAATACAAGTAAAAGGCACCGATGGAAAATCAAGAAAGGTGCGTAAAATAGCGTATGACTAGACCTTACGTAATTTCTGGGTAAAGCCTGACCAGAAATATATTCGAGGATTGTCAAGAGGGCGCAATTTATAAGATTTACATGGCAACAATTTTGCAACCAATCGCAAGCCACTAATGACATTAGTTTTTATTACCTGTCAGTTCCACTATGTTAACCTCGTAATATCATTTAATGGAATGCACTCTTTTCCTGACTGTTTTTCGTGTAGTAAACAGATGTTCACGATTGTAAATGGTTTTCGGCATTTTCGTTGGATAATTTCCAATATTTGTCTTTTATCTTTTAAAGAAATCACCACGAATGACAGTGACATTGTTGACAAACCATCATAAAATCATTGCCAGTGTAAGAAACTAGTTCCAGTGAAATTCCGCAATATGGCGCATCCTCTTATATTTCTGGTCAGGCTTTACACTACAATACTCCTAAGTTTCATTTGTCCAAATGCATCATCATTCCGAATCTTCGTAATAGGCTAGTTGACTCATGTCAAATTCTAATAAACGTTCAATTAATAATAGTTTATTTTTGCTTAATTTTTCGCCTACTATTGTGTAAACCGCATATGTTAACCGCACTCGCAGATGGCCAAGATACAGGCTCAGCCTAGTTTGGTCACTGACGGACACATTTTTATGTCTCAACTGATTTTTTATTTTAAATAAATCATTTTTGTTTTTTCGTATAGTACCTACTAAATATATATTTTACAGCTCATAAAAGTGAAAGATCGCTGAAAAAAAATAATTTGGAAATATGGTTTTTAATCTGTATTTTGAAATGCTTAAAACGCTGTCCGTCATTGTCGCTTATGATAGTGACGTCATCGGTCCCGTAAAGAAAACTGAAAGTCTACTCCGACAACTTCGAATAGTGCCGTCCCAGTGACCTTAATACTATGACTATACCGCTTGTTTTTCAATATGAATGTTGGAGTGGCACGTGCTAACTCGGTATCTAGCGGCTTTGCGATAATAGAGACAATGGCCATTGTTTGAAAGTTTAGGGCTCATCACCATGGCAATTCACCTGGGAAAAGCCGTACTATATCTCCGCGCCACCAGGAGTAAATTTGGGGAGGGTGACGCGGACACACTGGGAGCATGGACTGCGTCGTGAATACACTGAAACGAGTCAGCCTTAGGGCGGGAGGAGGGGGAAGCGAATCGGGTTATGATAAAGAAAAAACGCAATAGCGGTAGTTCCCCGCCGGCGGGGGTTACGCTGACGCACCGTTCGGAGTGCTTGCGGCGACCATCGCTTGGATGGTTTCCGTGATCTCATCGTCCGGGTCAGATAACGTACGTAATCAATGGATTGACAAACCTTATACGAGGGGCGTTCAATAAAAAGTGAGAATGAGATGCAAACTCTTTCAATATTAGGAAATTAAATACGGGCCGGTAAAGTTAATCTATCTAGCTGATTGCTATAAAAAAAACCCAACTGGTTTTTGTTTAAAAAAAATAAGGCCATTTTTTTGCAATGCTATTGAGTACGTTAGCGAAAATGGAGAAAATTGAACTTCGCGCCGTTATTCCAACTCCGAAGAAACTCAAGGTGGGCCCATCTGCCGGTAAGGTCATGGGATCTGTTTTTTGGCATGCTAAAGGGGTAATAGTAATGATTGAGTATCTCGAGCATGGAGCCACTATTATGGGCACTTTATATGCTAAACAAATAGCAACATTTCGCAATGAGATCCGCGAAAAACGGCGAGGTAAACTCTCGAAAGTTGTGCTGTTCCACCAGGACAATGCCCTGGCACACAAGTCCGCCGTTGCAATGGCTGCAATTCGTAATGCTGGGTTCGATATCCTTCAGCATCCTCCGTGTACAGTCGCCCGCGAATCGGGAAACCGTATTTTTGAGAGTTTGAAGGACCTTAATGCGAGAATCGAAAAGCGAATTTTGGAGCCCTAGATGCCAGTGAAAATAAATTGAATGCAAGCCGACTCACCCAATTGCAGCCTGGCCTTCTTCGAGTCGGTACCGACAGCTTCCCTTCTCGAGCTGATGCTGCACAGGATCTCAGGATGATATTCCAAGATTGGGCGCGCTTCCACACAATTACCACAATATTTCTAATTTTTGTTTCACGACACACAGGGCTTACGCGTCTAGTAGCGAGCAGCCATACATAATAATCTACCCTCAACTGGCAATATTTAAATAAATGTATAGAACGCGAATCTACCCTACCAAAACTGTCATTATATATAAGGTGCATTCCAAAAATACAAAAATTATCGATAAATCTTACAAAACTAAATTTATAAAATGGCGTACGGATGCAACATTCCGCCCACCAAAATACGACGTATTTTATACTAACTAATCAATGGGTAAAGGACACAACTTAACTAGAGGTCTTTGCTTTAAACCGCATTGTGTTTTTACTGTGGCTACGCGACTAACTCCGTCCTTTCCAGGATGCAGAGTGACGATGCGTCCAAGAGACCAGTTAAGTGGCTTAGTTTGTTCCTCGTTTATTAAAACAAGTGTACCGATTTTAGGCTCCGTGGCATCTGCATGCCACTTCGCACGCTGATTTAACGTATGCAAATACTCCATGTGCCACCGTTTCCAAAAATCACGATGAAGTTTTTGCACTAACCGCCAACGATCCGAAGGATTTAAGTTGTTACTGATTTCGGGCTCAGGTAACGATGTCAAAGGCTCGAGAGTAAGAAAATGTCCAGGTGTCAAAACGGACATGTCATTGGGGTCGGAGCTCATTTCACAGAGTGGCCGTGAGTTTAATACTGCCTCAATCTGAGTGGAGACCGTGAGAAACTCTTCGTAGGTCAAGATTTGACTACCGACCACGCGATTAAGGTGAGTTTTAAAGCATTTGATGTTTGATTCCCACAACCCGCCGAAGTGTGGCGCAGCTGGTGGGTTAAAACAGAATTCAATATGCTCACTAGAGGCCGCTTCTTTCATGGCGTTAAAGGCACCCACGAAATTAGTACCTCTATCACAATGAAGACGCCGACAAGGGCCACGACGAGCGACAAATCGAGTCAGTGCAGCGAGAAACGCATTAGTGGTCAGCCCAATAACGAGTTCTATACGAACCGCTTTCGTCCCAAAGCAGATGAAAAGACAAACGTAAGTCTTGAACGGTTTGGCGCCACGGTGCCGCCTAACGAAAGTGGAATAAGGGCCAGCGAAGTCAACCCCACTATGCACAAATGATTTGCCCTGCGATACTCTTAACCTTGGAAGATCCGCCATACGCGGCCGTAAAGGTTTTGGGTCAACACGAAAACATCTAATGCACTTCGACAAACGACTGTTCAATACTCGCTTGGCAGCGACTATCCAGAATGTTTGCGCTATCAAAAAATGTAGGGTACGTAAACCAGGATGCTGGTTGTGTTTATGAACATGGTCAATGATCAGCATCGTGAGACGATGTTCACTGGGCAAAAGCAGTTGGTGTTTACAATCATAATCGAGATCGGAATGAGCGAGCCTACCGCCCACCCTCAACAAACCGGGTTCGTCGACGAATAAATTCAATTTCCGAAACTGCTTGGGTAATTTTTTGCCATTTTTCAACATTTGGATTTCATTGGAAAAGGCATCCTTTTGTGCTAACTTCACAAGAACTGTCAGTGCACTATCGAGTTCAGATTGAATCAGTGCACCAGATCGACGATTATGAGGATTACGACAGTTGTGTATAAAACGATGAGCATAAGCAACGATTCGTTCAATTTTATTGAGGCTCGAATGCCTTTCGAGAAAGTCGCCGAATTTTTCAATCGACACAATAAGCGCTGTCTGCTTGGAACATTTCTGCTCTTCTGTGACCTCCTCGTTTTCTACTGCTAAAGACGCATCGGGCCAATTGCTGACAGCAGTTGACAACCATTGAGGGCCAGTCCACCATAACGTGTGGTCGATAAGTTCTTTAACAGTGATACCCCTAGAGGCACAGTCGGCTGAATTAAATTCAGAGCGAACGTGGTGCCAATGGGCTGCAGAAATTTTATCTTGTATATGGCTCACACGATTGCTTACGAAAGTTTTCCAACGATGAGAAGGTGAGCGCAACCAAGCTAGAGTCACTGTCGAGTCTGACCAACAGTATATGTCTTCAAAATCGACATGACCGGCATACACATCCATGACATGTGTAACGAGATCGGCCAGTAACACTGCTGCACAAAGCTCTAATCGAGGGATGGAGGTTCTTTTTAAAGGTGCTACCTTTGAACGAGACATGATCAAATGTGTAGTGATCGTTTCGTCACTATGGCAAATTCGAAAGTACACCACGGCTGACATGCCGGCCTCCGAGGCATCGCAAAACCCGTGCAGTTGCACGAGCACGCGGCCCGTGGATGAAACGAAGCGAGGAATTTTGAGAGACGACAGCAGGTCGAGCTCCAAACGGTAACGAGACCATTTTTTAGCGACACAAGGGGGCGCTTCTGCGTCCCAGTCAAGACCAAGCGCCCAAAGTTCCTGAATGATGCATTTAAATGCGAGGGTGAGGGGCGTGAGGAAGCCAAGCGGATCGAATATGCGAGCTAATTCGGATAGAACGTTCCGCTTCGAGCATTTCTCGTGAAGTGCTGTCACTGTGAACGAAAAGCAATCACTAGATGGATTCCATTCCATTCCGAGTACTTTCACAGGAGGAGAAGAGTCTGAATCGAACGAGTGAGGACTGTTGTGACAGTGCGCAGGATCGATATTTTCTAACACACTAGGACAATTGCTAGTCCACTTTCTTAATTCAAAACAACCCTTAGATAAGAGCTCACTGACCTTCGCTTGAAGTTCATGAGCAGATTCAATAGAATCAGCACCTGTTACGAGATCGTCGACATACATGTCTTCCTTGATAGCGGCAACAGAGCGAGGATGTTCATTGCCCTCGTCAACAGCTAGTTGCATAAGGGAGCGAATAGCGAGAAAGCTGGACGACGCCATACCGTACGTGACGGTGTTGAGGCGAAATTCTTGGACGGGTTCATCAACAGAAAACCGGAACAAGATGCGTTGGAAATTGCGGTCAAGGTGCGAAACTTGAATCTGACGATACATTTGCCTGATGTCAGCTGTTAAAGCAATTGCGTGCAATCGAAAGCGAAGAAGAATCGAAACTATATCTGGTTGCAATGTAGGTCCAACGAGCAACTGATCATTCAATGAGGACCCGCCATTGGGCTGTGCGGTAGCGTCAAAGACTACGCGCAATTTGGTCATCGTACTACTAGGTTTGAGTACACAATGGTGCGATAAATAATAAGCTTGATCGGTTGCGTCATGTTCAACCGGCTCCATATGGCCAGCGTCCAGATAGTCTTGCATGAAATCATTGTATTCATGGCGAAGCTCAGGACTACGAGAGAGTCTTTTTTCGAGAGATGAAAGGCGCCGTTCGGCGAGTGCACGAGAGTCACCGAAACGTCGGAGAGGCGTTCGGAACGGTAAGCGAACAATGTACCGTCCGTTGGCGTCGCGCGTGTGAGTCGAAGCGAATATTTTTTCACACGTGGCTTCATCGGCGCTTAATGGCGAAGCGCATGGAAGATTTTCAATTTCCCAAAATTTACGAATTTGGGTGTCGAGCGATTCGATCGAGCAAAATAATGAAGATCTAGAGGGGGTAGGTGCGCAAGAAACCTTTCCCATTATTATCCAACCGATTCTAGTTTCGGAAGCTGTAGGGCCGTCTGGGCCATAGTCACGCCGATTGCCCGTGAAGATTTGACAAAACGCATCGACTCCTAACAATGCATCAACATTACCAGGAACAGCAAAATTGGCGTCCGCGAGATCGAGTTCGTTTATCTGTGGTAACTGATCAGTATTGATATTTACTGTGGGCAGTTCACCACATATTTTGGATGTGACAAATGCTTCAATACAGGTTTTGAATTCGGACTTATGACTGCGAAGATGTATGTCAGTGCACGTCGTTACGAGAGACCTGACTTGACCAATACCTTCGATGGAGGTGGTCGTCTTGCGTGACGAAAGACCGAGCCGCTGAGCGCAACGACTGGTTATAAAATTTGATTGACTTCCATTGTCAATCACGAGACGAATTTTTTGATAGTTGCCGAAGTTGTCCAACACGTCGACACACGCAGTAGCGAGTAGGGAGGTATGGCTTGCTATAGCTGGCCTTGTACCAGAAGCGAGCAGGACCGACCGATTCCCCTCGGGCTCATGACCAGAGCCGTCAGAGGACGAGGGTTGCGACAGAGATGAGGCGGCGCCGCCGCTCGATACAGTTGTACGAGCGCTAGGCGCACCGAGAGCGACATTTTCATCGAAATGAAGTGTTGTGTGATGGGGAGCACTACATTTGAAACAACGAGATTTCGAGGGACAAGTCTTAACCACGTGACCGGGCCTGAGGCAATTAACGCAAAGTTTATTGTCTTTGGCGATGACGAAACGTTCATGTGGTGATTTGTTACGATAAGCGACACATTTGGCGAGATCGTGATTCGATCGACATAGTACACAAAGTATTGGTTCACTCGAAGCAACGTTACTAGCAAGAAGCGCCTTATACGTTGAACTGGGAACGACATGTTCGGTTGGGCGCCGAGGCGCGCCGCGTGCGGCGGCGGGCGGCGCCGGCGCCAGCGAGGCGCGCGCACGGGGCGTGCTCGCGGGCGCGGGTTCGGCGAGTTCTAAAGCTTGTCCGGCCTTACTCACATATTCCAACAAAGAGTCAAACGAAGGAATATCCTTGCTGTCATTTTGCAACTCGAAGCGACGACGAGTGTCTTGATCTAACTTGTTGATCAATAAATAAAACAATGGAAAATCCCAATTGTCGACTGGAAATTTCAAATTTTTCAAGACCGCGATGTTTTCCTTGAAGGTATCAACTAAGCGACGCAGTTCACGAGGCGAGTTCGACTTCAACTTGGCGCTCTGCAGCTCCTTCCAGTGACGAAATGCTAATTTGCGTTTATTATGATAACGATCAATCAAAGCCGCGTACGCGTCCAAGTAGTTACATTCCGCGAGAGGGAAGCCCTTTAGTAACTGTAAAGGCTCGCCAGAAAGAAGTGAGATCAATATAGAAAATCTTTCTATGTTCGACAGCCGTTTGTTCTGATGCACCATGGTGTTGAACATATCATAGAAAGTGCCCCAGGCCTTAATATCACCATCGAATTTTATCAAATTTAATCGAGGCAGCTTCACGGACGAATCGGACCTGGTAGCTTCACCTCCATTGTCGACAATAGACGAGGATAAGAAACTATGAATTTCCAAAATTTGAAAATATTTATCATCGAAATCCTGACGAAGTAAATCTTCCTGTTCCAATTCATTGTCATCGGTAATTTCCGAACAAATTTTTAAATGATGTGTTTCGAAACTTGAACAATAGCTCTCGAGCTTGCTGTGTCGGGACAAGAACAGCGGAAGCCGAGAGGTGTCCTCTTTTGCCTGCAATCCTGCCGCCAAACACTCGTCAATCCGCTTGATTGAAATTTCACGTTTTAATTGTAAACTACGGCGAGCAAGACCCTTAGACATCGTAATGACAACAAAGTAAAATCACTTGTAGGCACAAATCGAAACGGTTGTATAACAATAATGAACAAAACTTGACAATAACAATTATCAGGTTTATGACCTTGATAATACTGCCCTTAATCGTAAAGGCGAAAGCGATTTGTACGAATCGTTATGTTTGTGTTACAACAAATTATTTATTACCGATAGGTACGAACCTATGTATTCTATACTTACGAGAATATTTGTTATCTATAAACTTACTTACTTACTTAACAGAAATGTAAACAACGACAAATGTTCGAATACTATAATTACCATATATGAGCTGTAGGTGCAATTTAGATGCTTATTTTACTGGGAACAAACAAAAAAAAATATCGTGTTGACCTATATTTATTCCAAACTGCAAGTCACAACAACTAACAGCAGCACGTCTAGCAGAACTATGCTTCGCGACTCTTGTCGCGCGACATGGCGCTACCCGTCACTCTCTCACATTACCGCTTAGAAAGAGGCGGTTCATTATGTCGCGCGAGAAATAGTCGCGTATGACAGTTATGCTAGAGGTGCAGATATCTATGCGTAGGTACTTGTACCGCTCAATACCTAATTTACATTAGCGGGGTATTCGTTCCGTAAACCTCAGTACGCCGTATTATCGTAAACCTAATTTGGTACCTAACTAAATACTTAATCACGGATAGCTATAAATTGTTATTCAATATTACGTGGATGTAACAAATATCTGTATAACCGTTATTCAACAATAACGAACGATATTATTTTATAATTTTATAAACCCAAATGGGTATGTTTCAGCTGAGAGCAAAGAAATATTTTAATAGAAATATTTGAGCATGAAATATCCACTTTATAAAATAACAATAACTACTTAAATATCGGTATCGTTATTTCTAAAGTCACGAATTAATTGATTACTGATTATTAGGTACAAATGAAATGATTATAGGTGACAAATGCCACATGGAGCTATGTTATGCGACTGAATTAAGGAGTACTCGGAATTTATAATGTTAGCTGCTAAGTTAATGACTATTCAATTCGGTCGTGTAATAGGTTGCATCACCAATCTGATCAATTTTATTTCGAAATGTTAAGTTCTAGTAAGTAATAAGATCGTACAATAAGTTGTGTTGATTAATGTATAAAATACTTCGATGCGATAATGATACAAAAATAAGTCGATATTAGGTGATTGGCTAAGGAATTTAACTTAAATCTTTCCGCGATATAATTTTAACAACAAGAAATGGTAACTGGAATGCGATACGAAAACGAAACGAAATTAATTTAGCGACAGTTTTGACGAAACGAAACTGGTTCTACGTCACTCCTAGCCCTGAGGCAAGTTAGTTGTTCTCAGTTTTAGGAGGATCCGGTTCGAAGGACCAAATGTACAGTCGCCCGCGAATCGGGAAACCGTATTTTTGAGAGTTTGAAGGACCTTAATGCGAGAATCGAAAAGCGAATTTTGGAGCCCTAGATGCCAGTGAAAATAAATTGAATGCAAGCCGACTCACCCAATTGCAGCCTGGCCTTCTTCGAGTCGGTACCAACAGCTTCCCTTCTCGAGCTGATGCTGCACAGGATCTCAGGATGATATTCCAAGATTGGGCGCGCTTCCACACAATTACCACAATATTTCTAATTTTTGTTTCACGACACACAGGGCTTACGCGTCTAGTAGCGAGCAGCCATACATAATAATCTACCCTCAACTGGCAATATTTAAATAAATGTATAGAACGCGAATCTACCCTACCAAAACTGTCACTATATATAAGGTGCATTCCAAAAATACAAAAATTATCGATAAATCTTACAAAACTAAATTTATAAAATGGCGTACGGATGCAACACTCCGTATTCACCGGATCTCGCCCCCAGTGATTTCTACCTATTTCCGAGATTAAAAGAATACCTGAGAGGCCAGAAATTTGAAGACGACGACGCGGTAGTCGCTGCAGTACAAGATTTTTTAAGTACTCAAGATGAGACCTTTTTTAAAAATGGAATTTTAAGTTTAGAAAAAAGATATACTAAGTGTATCATGCTAAAAGGTGACTATGTCGAAAAATAAAATGACATTTAATAAAAGTTGTTTATAACATACTCATTCTCACTTTTTATTGAACGCCCCTCGTATATCTTCTACGTAAAAACAACGATAGCGTGATTCAGCTTATTCAGCGAATGTAACACCGCCATCTAGCGGATAATTGGAACCCTAAATAAAATGCCTAGGTTAAACACCTGTGTTCATTTCTGTCCCAGGTCAGCTCAAGTCTATACTCCGTGCGAATAGGAGAGTTCAGCCTCACAATCACTCTTACCTTCGAGAGCGTGTCGGCCAAATCTATCGGAGAGTACTTCGCCGTTGTTTTAATCAACGATAAGTTAGTGTCGTTTCAGTTCTTGAATCTTGGTGAGTTGAATCTTAAATCTATGACTATTTTTAGATTTCCGTATCCAAAGGGTAAAAAACGGGACCTTATTACTAAGACTCCGTTGTTCGTTCGTCTGTCTGTCCGTCTGTCACCAGGCTGTATCTCATAAGCCGTGATAGCTAGACAGTTGAAATTTTCCCCGTTGCCGCTGTAACAACAAATACTAAAAACAGAACAAAATAAATATTTACGTGGGGCTCCCATATAACAAACGTGATCGGTTGCGTTAACTTTGCACTTCATGTGTATGCGGCGCCATACAAACTTAACACTATCAGTTAAGACGGGAGAGCCCTCGGTACGCGAGTCCGACTCGCACTTGGCCGCTTTTTTATTATTGGCTTTATATAGTGGCTCGATTTCACATGATGGTAAGAAAAGGGAGCCCAGTCGCAATGGCAACTGACAAGAAACCAACGGTGCCTTGTCAGTTGACACTGCCATGCTGGTCTGATAGACAAATGCTTGTGCACGCTTCTTTTGAAGTAGTGGGAGGTGTTGACGACATATGAGCGTAAAATTTTGCATGCCTACTTTGATGACAATACAACAATATGGTACCATGAGGCTGGTCTGATGATGGAGCCGGAAGGTGGCCTTAGAAACTCTACCGGGTGTCCCAAGACTATAGGACATCAAGGGAAAGTACCTTAAATATCGTAGATAGGATATTTTGCTGAAAGAAGACTATGTTATTTTTAAAAGTTAGTAATTCTGCATTTAGGCCTTGGTCTCCTATTAGACGCTGTACGCAGCGTGGAGCATTTTTCCATACTAATAACACAATGCTAAGTATGGAAAGACGCTGTACGTATAGCGTGTAATAGGAGACCCAGGCCTTAAAGATTTTCTAAGAATTACCTACTTGCTTAATTATTCGTCGTCGGCAAAAAATAATTTTCTTGAAATTTAACTCAAGCATTTTACCTTGTTCCTTTCTTTAAAGATACTATGTTGGAAAAATTATTTTTTTTTGTCCATTCTTTCGATTGGCGTCATAATATTTTTTTTTACATTTAGATCGGTTCGATTCCCAGACGAAGCAAGTAATTCTTAGAAAATCTTAGTGGTACTTTCCCTTGATGTCCCATAGTCTTGGGGTGCCCTGTATAATAGATAAAGATATCCCGAGTTTGGGGTCTTTATAGAATCGTCTCAGCGAGCAATTGATGGATGTTCAAAGAAAAGTACAGAAGTAAAATACAGAGGACACCCTAAGGCATGCAAGAAGCAACTGGTTGAAAAATACAATGGCTCTCGCATCAGGTTCAGTGGTCCAATAGGTAGGACGACTGTGTTTTCCCGGTAAGCCGTTGGAGAGGCAGGTTCGAACTCAGCCTGAACCGTTAAATTTTTCAATTTGCGATTCATTTTGTAAACATTTGGGTTACGTCAGCAGACGTTACTGCTTGAATAAAAATAAAGAGTTCAGAAGGTTATAAAGCTAGATTATCACAAAAATGTTTTTTCTCAAACATGCAATGGAATGTCGTCATAACGTGCGTTATAACAGGCTTCGAAGTATCACGTTTCGGGCGGAACCACTCGAGATAACTGTACAGGAATTTCATACAAAATTGAAGGCCTAGGCCGGGAAGTGATTTTTTTTAAACATGGCGTTTGTGTTCACGAACAGGCTCAACAGCTGAATTATATTTTCTTAAGTGGTGTATGTTTTTATTTCATTGCATATGTTTGAGAAAAGCACTATACATGCCTTAGCCGTGACAAGGGCTTGCCGGCTGCGTATCACTATCCGGCCTCCCTACGGTCGGCCGTCTATACCTACTCACCCGGCAAGCCGTCGGGTTTTTCTCGGCGTCTGCAGTAGGTAATGTATTATTATTGACAGAAACTTACTAACCAGTAATATGCTAATTTTACAGTACAAAGCGGCATCGAGGTGAACGCCCAGACCATAGACTGCCTGCACGGACAACGTCTGAACGGATCCGCCATAGAGGTGAAATGCGACAGGTGTCGGGTCAACGGACTTATGACGCGATCTCGCGACAACAACGTATACAACGTTCCCATCAGCTACTACCGCGTTAGAACGTGAGTCTTGAATATGCATTCATTCATTCATTCCTTCATCATTCATACTTTCATTCATTCATTCACTCATGTATTCATCATACGGTCATTAATTAATTCATTCATTCCTTCATTCATTCATTTATCCATCCTTTCATTCATTCTTTCATTCATTAATTGTTTCTTATTTCATTCATTAATTCCTTCATTCATTTATCCATTCATTCACACACACTCACTACCTCATTCGTTCATCCATCCTTCTATTCATTCGTTCAGTCACACACGAGCACTCTCTGCCTCATTCATTTACACATCCCTATACTTATTCATTAATTGATTGATTCTTTCATCCATCCATTCATTCATTATATTATTCGGTCATCTACTGAACGCCCCGACCATAGACTGCCTGCACGGACACTGACTGAACGGATCCGCTATAGAGGTCAAATGCGACAGGTGTTGCGTCAACGGACTCATACGCGATCTCACGACAACAACATATACAACGTGCCCACCAGCTACTACCGCGTTAGAACGAGAGTCTTGAATATTAATTCATTCATTTATTCATGTATTCATCATTCGGTCATTAATTAATTCATCCATTAGGTAATTTATTCATACCTTAATTTATTCCTTCATCCATTCATTAATTCCTTCATTCATTCATTTATCCATGCATTCATTAATTCACTCATTCATGCATTTATTCATTCATTCATTCACACACACTCACTGCCTCGTTCGTTCATCTATCCTTCTATTTATTCATTCAGTTACACATACTCTCTCTCTGCCTCATTCATTCACGCATCCTTATATTAATTAATTTATTGATTCCTTGATCCATCCATTCATTCATTATTATATTCGGTCATCCACTGAACGCCCCTCATTCATTCACCCATCCTTCGTGAGTCCTGAATCCATCCATTGATTCATTATATGTATTATTCGGTCATTCACTGAACGATTCGAGTTGAAATAGTTATTTGTGCAACAAAAGAGCAAAGTAGTTTTTTTTTACGAGTGCTGATTTTTAGTTTCGAGCAAGCGAAGGATTCTACGTTTGAATCACGAGCGTAGCGAGTGATTCTATGTAATAATCCCGAGTGAAGCGACAGGGACTCAACAGCACGAGATGCAAAAAACTTTGCTCTCGTGTAGCACACACAACTTTTCACCTCAACAGCGAGAACATATTCAACTCTTTGTACTTTTTCTTCCAACCATTCATATTTAAGTATGTTTGTAGTCTTTGTTGCTGATTTTAATCATATTATTAATTAAAAAATAGATAGCTGCTGCTTAAAATTTAATATAATTATTAAACTATACGTTCCAACACTGTACCAGTCCCTCCAAACCACCACAGTTATGTTGTATTTGATCAAGTTGGAAGATTTAGCAGATACCTACATTACGTGTTTATTTAGTATCACGAGATTTTGTTTAGATTTCAATTAATATTTTTACTCTTAAAGTACCAAAGCCAAACAAAATAAATTCAAAGGAAAATAACAATTTGAAATCGATATCTTTTAAAGTACTATTCGAAACTGCATCTATGATAAATTGGTGAAATTATGTATTATTGGTATAGGTACCTATTTACAGTATAAAGTTGAAAAGCCTTATCTTATTTGAACAAGAATCTATTTAGATTATATAAGAAATACTATTATTTAAACATTTGGTTGTTAAAAACAATATATTATGTTGTAATTAAAACTTCTTCGGGTATTTTACATAGAAGATTCTACGACGTGAGTAAACCCGTTTAAGTATTTTAATATGTTCTTCGGGTATTTTATTTTATTTTATGGTATAACGCGTATCGGAACGTGTTCTTATTCGAAGTCGGATTAGAAAATAGAATTTCGAATTAATATGTTTTTATCACTCTCTTTTTAATGTAGGTATGAAAGAGACAGAGTGCGAAATACGAACGATTGGAATTTTATAATTTACCTTTGGCTGAAAAATGACAATTCGTGAAAAAATTAAAAAGCTACTTTCTACTCACGCTAGAAACAAAATCGCAATCTGTTCACTGTCATCTGACAACAAAATCGCCATGCTTGAGCTGGTGAGTTGAAAATAGTACCTACAGCGCTTCTAACGGTTACCTACTTTGTAGAACTACAATTCTCCATACAAATCGTTTACACACATCACTGTCACTGTAAACTCATGGTAAGAGGACTGGCCAATGATTACAATCCAACCCAAAATGCCTTCGGCAAAATTATAATGTAAGCCGTCAATTTAATCGTTTGTTCTTTTATTTCAGGTTTCCATACGGGTGAGTTATAATTTAGTAAATATACCTATTTATTTCTTTGAACTTAATAATATCATGGAGAAAAATGGTACTTTTGTTCACTTGTTTTTCACTATCTATTTTTATAGTCATAAATTATCTTGTCCTGGGGCCTATAATGGTTGCGTTTATAACTTGATAAATAAAATAAGTGACAAAGCATCTGTCACTCACACTTGCATCTTGTCAAAACGTGACGGATGCTTTGTCACTTATTTATCGCGTGATAAAAGCAAGTATCATAGGTCCCCAGCCCCAGCAATATAGTATGTTATGTTTATGCACGAGTGTGTGAGTGCTTACAGAGTAAATACATTAATTTTATTAAAAGTACCGTGAAAAATCGTTAATAAAAAACCGGCCAAGTGTGGCGGACTCGCGCACAGAGGGTACCCGTACAAACACTTCCCATCTTGAATAAATATTATTATTATTCACTCATTTAATCATGTTTCTTAGGATAGGTATTTTTACAATAAATTTATATAAGGGGGTTTAGGGCTAACGGTTTAAAGTTAAACTCTGACAAAACTAGTGTCGTGTTGTTTCACACGAGAACATCCAATGTAAACCTACATATCCCATTGGAAACTAACATAATGATGCAGACACAAAATGGAGTTAAACTACTTGGGTTTCATATAGATTCAGCATTAAACTGGAGCCAACACATAGACGTGGTATGCAAGAAAATGGCCAGTGGTATTTACGCACTAAGACAATTGAAGTCCTTGATATCGAGCGACAGCCTGAAAGAAACATATTATGCCTATGTCCATTCCATGTTGTCTTACGGTATAATTTTGTGGGGATGTTGTACAGAACATGAACGTATATTGAAAATGCAGAAACGAGCGGTAAGAATTCTCAAGGGAGCTGAGTACAGAGAAACCTGCAGAGAGCACTTCAAAGACCTGGGTATCTTAACGTCCGTTTCTGTATACATCATGGAAATTATCATGTATGTTATAAATAATATGAATGAATTTAAAGTACGATCCAAAGCCAATCCGCGCCATCCAAAAAGAGCTCTTGACTTAATACCAACTGTTCACAGGCTAAAGCTGGCCAAACGGTCTCCGAATGCTATGGGGTGTATACTATATAACAAACTACCATATTGCAATAAAAACATAAAAAGTGACAATGCATTCCGTCTACGTCTGAAAACACTGTTGTTGGATCGGACACTATACAGTATCAAGGAATATATGAATAATGATTATGTGAAATTTGACATTGTAATTAATGAAGTTGATAAATAATAGTAGGATGTTGATAAATAATAACATTGTATTACGGATAGTCCACCGATTTTATATTCTAGCTTTATGGTCACTTTTTTTATTTTATTTATATTTATCTGTTAGCAATGTAGTAATTCTAGTTAATATTGTTTACAATTCTTAATTTTTGATGAATTGATAAATAAAATTATGTATAAAATTCTTAATTTTTGATGAGTTGGACAATGTAAAATGTAAGTGTCATATAACTTATGTAATAATTGACGAGGCATGCTGATATCTTATTGACATAATTGTTAAATGTATGAGTGTGTAATAAATATTTATATTCTATTCTATTCTATAAAAAGTAGAATATAAAAAATACATTACAAATATAAACACATTATAAAAAAAACCTAACCTAGGGTGCTGCCGGCAACGGGGCAGGGCCCAGGCTACCGGTGGTTCGGGCTGCAGAGAGAGGAACCTCCTGACAATGCGCGCCGCAATTATTATTATTATTATCTTAACTGGCCGGGTTAAGTTAAGTTTGCAGCTGAGGTATGTAGGGCGCCGCATACAAATGTGGTGCAAAATTAACGCAACCGATCACGTTTGTTGTATGTCAGCCCCACTTAAATAACTTAACGCGGCCAGTTAAGATGGGATAAGTGTTTGTACGGAACCCTCGGTGCGCGATTCTGACTCTCGCTTGACCTGCTTTTTATAAGTAGTTAATACAGTATTATGTTTGCAGAACAATGACCATAGAAGTAAACATAAAGGACCCGCAACCCCAGGATTTCGGCGACTATTTCGCATTAATCGAAAATAGCAGAGGACAAGAAGAACGACATAAAATTCTGACTGTTCGAGGTAAGTACACCTTATCTACATCGTACAGAAATACTCGACGCGGTTGGTGCAGTTTGTATCTGCCTACTGAGCCGGCGGTCCTGGGTTCGAATCCCGGCCGAATATTTGTGTGATGAACACGAATATTTGTTCCTGGGTCATGAATAAATAAATATCGGACAACCTCACACAAATCGACCTAGTCCCAAATTAAGCTCAAGAAGGCTTGTATTATGGGTTGTAGACGACGATATATACGTACTTATATAGATAAATATATACTTAAATACATAGAACAACCATGACCCAAGAACAAATTTAATATGAATGTTATCTATGTATGTATTAACATGTTTAGAATAACGATGTAGGAACTTTCAGAGGTGATACAGGGGACTATTTGACTGCCTTAGTCCAATCTCTGATAGTTTAGTTTAATTCGAGTTTTCTAAAATTTTCAATTCGTATCAAAAAAAATCATGAAAAGTTACATTTAAACTAAACTATGCATTTATTTCTGATTAATATCACCAATCATTAACCGCGAAGTAAAGGTGTTCATTTATTAACAAAAAATATGGATCAAGTGAACGTATTTTTTTTCCGCGAGGAAAGCAAAAGCTAGTTTATGAATATTTTAAGCTTTCCTGTTACCATTTTATGACTAATTTAATGATGTCTATTTTTCAGCCCCGGGTTAGTACTAATAGGACTTCAAAAATTGAATGTGAATTATTTATGCCTTTATTGAATAGTTCATTTACTTAAACATATTTCATTTTGGTTTCAGAAAATGGTAAATTGAACATATACGTATTTTGAAGGCGATTCTCTTCTTTTATAGACAAACACTTCACCGAATGCTCATTTTCTTCGAATTTTCATTTCATACACAATGTTTTCCCTAGAAGTTATATTTTTTTCAGAAAACTTATAGATAAAAAAAAAACCATTACTAAATAACTTCTAGTATGTTTGTCCCTGTGGTTGACTGGTAGAGAATGCCATTTGGCATTAAGTCCGCCATTTGTACTGACTTTTGTGTTTGAAATAAATAAATAAATAACATTCCGAAATTATTTATGCTTTCAGAAAAAATATACTTTCTATGAAATGAAATTTCGATGAAATGTTTGTCTATGAAATAAGGGTAAACCGGTTTGAAGCGTTTAATTATTTTTTAATAATTTGAATTAAATATGTTAAGTAAGTACTACCATATTATTATGTTAATTAACATACTTTTTTTTTTAGATTTGGGTATGTATTTATTAATACTTATTTAACGTATTCTTTCACATCAATTGGCCCAATAATACAACAATAGTTTGATCTTGTTTCCAATGTTATCTATATTATTGAATAATCACAATATTTTTTTTATTTCAGATAATAGTAAGTTTTTGTCACCAAGATCGATAAAAAAAAATAGAATACTTATTTTTTTTATGAATTATCTACGGTGTTTCTATTTAATAGAATATTCTACTGACTCAAAGTCATCAGAAATATTGCTGAACATTGTAAAAGTAATATGGTTAAGAACTAATTTCGTAGAACTGCATCAATAAATACGAACTATAAAGTAGAAACAGCAAAATATCTGAAAAAGTATCTTAAAGGAAACTGAAACGCTAACTGTACAAAAGGTATGTGTTTCAATTTCCTTAACCATACCTTTGTTTTATTGGTTACTAACCCTGGTTCCTTGAGCAATATGCCGCGTTCACTGCCTCTTAAGTCTGGCAACTAATAAAGAAAGAAAATATCTTCGAATCTCCTTATTTCTGACCCAATCACAGAAGGAAACTCCGAGCAAAGCTCGATCCATTCCTCATTACCTAGAGTGATTATTTGACAGGTAATGAGGGGGTTAAAACGCTCGAATAATCGCCTAAAAAGTAACTTTGGACCTTCTTAACCATGTTACACAAATAATAAAGTATAAATGTATTATTTCTTGTAAATTGAGTAATAGAAGAGCGGGATTTTCTGATACATGTATACTTAATAGGAGATTGAGCGTCATTGTCATTATGTTTGTGTGTCTACTTTAAATATATTTTTTTATAATTTTTTAAATAATACGTATTTTCCATGAACAGTGATCAGACTGTCGCGTTACGAGGGCTCCTGCACAGTCAACGACAACTACAACAGTTTGTCAAAGTTCGAGTGCGACGGCTGCTCGCTGTCGGACATCCTGTGCGATGGGCAGTCGGTGGTGTCGGCTGGACGGGTCACCATCATCCAGCAGTCGCAGCAAATCAGCTACAACTTCCCCAGGTATAGACACAATACAAGTCTCTTGTGCTATGGTCGGTAGAGGCAATTACAATAGCATGAAGAAGTACGAGTGCCAAGGCTGCGAGCTAACGAATATCCTGTGCGATGGGCAGTCGGACGGGGTCACCATCATCCCGCAGTTGCCGCAAATCAGCTACAACTTTCCCAGGTACAGACATAATACAGTTTTCTTGTGCTATGGCCAGAAGAGGCAGCAATAGAGTATTTGCGAGTAAAGACCAACTTTACCCTGAGGGTCCAACAGTTGGAGTCTCGTCACAGTGTAAACTTCGCTTTATTTGTGGTGAGGGTGCCTACTTTCAAGCTGTTGACCTACCTGCAGTAGGGATTCCGGCCGCAAGGTGTCGTCTTTCGGCTTCCGGACGGTTACACACACAGAAGTTACGTCGCACGTCGCCGTATTAACGTGTTTATGTGTATTGTTTTATTTTATATGTATGTAAGTTTAAAGGTATTTATCTATGGGCTATGGGCCACAGTTGCCTGAAAATAAATAATTGATTAATTGATAAAACAACATGACGAAGTACGACGAGGCTGCGAGCTGACGAACATCATGTGCGATCGGTAGTCGTTACTTGTGGCTGGAGAAGTCACTATCATCCCGCTACTGCTGTAGAACTTCACCAGGCATCGTGTCCCCCACCTGATGGATATGTGCCAGCCTTAGAGCAATTACCGCCTGGCCAAAACGAACCATGGCCAATCTGGAGGACACTAAACCGGCTCAGGTCCCAAGTTGGCCGCTGCAGGGAAAGCATGGCTCGATGGGGTCTGCTTCGGGACCAGTCAACTCAATGCGTCTGTAACTCAGCACCACAAACGATGGCGCATCTGCTGGTTTGTCCGGCATGCCCATATTCCTGTTCGCTCCTTGACCTGAGGGATGCGACGTTCAGGGCTGTCGACGCCGCTGCCTTTTGGGCATCACATATTTGAGGAACCTCGACACGAAAGAAGAAGAAGACCAGGCAACACACATCCAGTGGCTTGCATTCGATATAGGCGAATAGGCCCTCACACCACTGCATGTATTTTTACAAGCCTTTAAGTATTTAACTTGCAATGTATGAATGCAAGTATGTATCTGTTGGAGACACACCGACATATCAATACTTTTTATACAGCGTGTATATTTGATATAACCGCAAATTGAAGCGAGACGGAGATTTTAGTGCTATAATCGCATATTTATAAAAAAATATTAATTTAGCGTTAACTGCCATAGCGTAATTAATTTTTGTTTTTTTTTTTCTGAGCAGCATTGTATGGCGTAGTTATTACTAAGTGACAGTTGTGAACTTGTGACATCCCTATGTTAAGTGTCAACAAATACATTGCGTGCTGAATTATTTTATATGGAAAAATGTTCGATTTATTTAATAATTTACTGTTCAATATATTAATAAGTGCCTATACTAAGACCCCGTAAAGTTTACGGTTATATCAAATATACACGCTGTATAGTAGTCTAGGATAACAAATGTCTTCTTATAATAAATAAAAAAATAAATAAATAAATAAATAAAATATTTGTTTATTCAGGTATTAACCCATCAGATGTACATTAATACATTAATTAATTATTATTCAATTAAGTACAATAAATTTAGATTTAGTATTTAATTTCAATGGATATTTTGAAAATTAAATAGTAATTCTAAATATTCAAGACTGACGCCTCACTCCTAAAGTAACATGTTGCGCACACCACTTTCACTATACTATTAGTCGATTCGCTCACCCTCCTTACAAAGGACCAGTGTCTTTTGCGAATAATGGCGTAAAAGTCATCGACTCGATTGGTGGCAAACATGCCGGACGCACTACATCGCCACGGTAGCCGCTAATAGCTTTGTACAAGCAACGATGTGATCTCAATATATTTTGTTATTTAATTACATATACAGGTTCCTTAACGTGGTGCCGAAACCAGGTGCTATCTTTGTTCTGGTGGAATCTTGCAACTTAATTTTGAAGCAGATATCTTCAACCGATTGACCCGAAATTTTGCGTACCTACTTCAATTTGATGACAATATAATAATATGGTACCATAGGGCTGGTCTGATGATGGAGCCGGAAGGCGGCCCTAGAAACTCTGTAATAGATAAAGCAATCCTACAGTTTGGCTTTAGAATTGTCGCAGTGAGCAATTGATGGTTATTCAAAGAAAAGTACAGTCGGCTATAAAAGCTCGTCACAAAAATTAAATGTAGTCTAGTAGGCCACCTCAATATTTACACATACATGTATGTTTACAGTTTCGAAGATCAGAACTCCTGCGTTTACATGGGTTTCTTCAAGATAAAAGATCTGGTTTACAAGAAAATTGTTGCAGTCATAGAAAGTAAGTAAAGAAAGAAAACATACATAACATAACACAGTCTTACGTACAAAAATACGTACAAAAAAGGAACACAATGTAGAAAGATCAAATAATAGAAGCCTGGGCCCAGGCTACCGGTGGTTAGGGCTGCAGAGAGAGGAACCTCCTGACAATGCGCGCCGTGTCCAGGAGTACCGCCTTCTGTATCTGGCCCTTGATCCAGCCATCTAGCGAGAGTCTCCTAAGATGTTGATGAAATTATTATTATTATTATTTTCAAAGCTAGGTACTATAAAATGTCCATAGATATGCCTTGAAGCATTCCTTTTATTCCTCATGGATCTCGTCATCAGATCTTCAAGAAAATTTTATAGGACCTTCCAAGCAGGTCCTATAAAATTTTCTTGAACAGAAATAATTTTCCAAATCGGTTTATAAAAAAAAAATTAACAAAAAAAAGAACCGACTTCAGTGAAACTAAAAAGCCAAAAATAACCCGTTCAAGTACAGATTACATTTGACTCGCCCTTTGAAGTCGATCCCAAACAACTCAGTTATTATATTTATGTATTGAAGTTTACGTGAGGTTTGGCACCGCTTTTTAGTTTCGCTGAAGTCGGTTCTTTTTTTTTGTTAAAATTTTTTTTTTTTTCGCTTTTTAGTGATTCATATAAAATAGTACTTATGGCGGGGTGATCAGAGAGGACTTGAAGGCATGCATCTTGTTTGAATTATCGCC
Source organism: Apotomis capreana (assembly GCA_947623375.1). Taxonomy (NCBI): domain Eukaryota; kingdom Metazoa; phylum Arthropoda; class Insecta; order Lepidoptera; family Tortricidae; genus Apotomis; species Apotomis capreana. The sequence goes on from OX392523.1 coordinate 10,639,821, forward strand.
TAACTCCTAACCATTAAGGAGTTGTACCTTCCATCATCAGTTCAGCATTGGAAGATGATGACTACCATATACAAATACTTAAAAAAAAATTGGGCAAGTGCGAGTCGGACTCGCGCACCGAGGGTTCCGTACAAACACTTTTCATCCTTAAGTGGTTAAGTTAAGTTTGCACCTGGTATGTATAGCGCCCCATACAAATGAGGTGCAAAGTTAACGCAAACAACCCGTTTGTTGTATGGGAGCCCCCCTTAAATATTTATTTTATTTTATTTTTAGTATTTGTTGTTATAGCGGCAATAGAAATACATCATCTGTGAAAATTTCAACTGTCTAGCTATCACCGTTCTTGAGATACAGCCTGGTGACAGACGGACGGACGGACGGACGGACGGACGGACAGCCAAGTCTCAGTAATAGGGTCCCGTTTTTACCCTTTGGGTACGGAACCCTAAAAAACAACCGAACTGAGAACCCCCTCCTTTCTTTGAATTCGGTTAATGACGGAGTTCTAAGGTAACGAACAAAAAATATACAACCGAATTGACTAGCCGTGCCACGCAGTGTTACCCTCTCATCTCTCGACAGTCAACACTACATTTTTCGAGATAAAAAGTATCCTATGTGTTAATCCAGGGTGTCGATTACCTTCATACCAATTTTATCGAAATTGGTCCAGCCTTTTGAGCGTGAAGAAGTAATAATAGACTGGTAGTTCAAATAAAAAATTTCAAGTCTAACGGCATTTTGTGAGCCATTTTGGCAACATGACTTTTTCGAAGTAAAAAAGTGTGTGTGTCAGCTCCGACGCACGACTGGAGTTTACTCTTCAGGCCAGGCGCGCACCACGATTTTTTTAGTCGCGCGATAATTTTGTCGCAGAAATAAGCGTACTTGTCTTATGGGTTTATGAAAATCGTGGTGCGCGCACTCTCATATAAATAAACCGATATCTTGCATTTCTGCGACAAAATTATCGCGTGACTAAAATCGTGGTGCGCACCTGGCCTTAAGAACGATTATAAAATATAAATAGGTACTCAATACGTTTATTGCACATAATGGTTATACAGGTGGAAGTAAATAGTTTAAGTATCACATTATGTACCCTGTTGGGCACTGCAAACAAGGACGAGAAGGTAGACACTTACATAATATTAATATACGAGTATAATATACAGCAAAACTTATAATAATGTTACATGTTTTTTTTACCCATAGGCCTATCTTCTAAATATTCGTTCAAGGAGTAGTACGTTTTCGAAAGTAATGACTGTTTAAGTTTGTGAACGAAAACTGCATCTTTTTTTCTTTTTACTTCGAACTTCGTATCGTGCCGTCCCTTTCACTCTCCTGTTATACACCGTATGACTGAAAGGGACGGCACGCGGTGGCGGTCAGTTGTAATGTATGACTATCCTAACATTCCCTCAGACACACGCGGCCTGAATTGTCATAGTGACAGCAGGTCGCCACCGCGTGCTGGCTGTAAGCCATAAAGTCTCGACAAAAAAACTGATGGCTGTCAACCTGTTATTTTAATTTACGTCAACAAACGGCCAATTTCAAATTTTTTCGCGATTTATTTCAAAATTATCATAGTTAATGTCTTCAAATGCATAAAGAAAATGTGCTTAACGCGGCACAACTGCTGCTGAAGACGATTCAGTTCATTTTCCTAGAGCGGGAATAATAATTTTACGGTAAGAATATTTTATTTCAGGTCTCTTATATATGTCTCGGAATTTTGTTGCATATTTTAATACACATGAAAAAAGAACTACCAGCTATTTGTTTTAGACGTGTTTCAGGTACATTTAGTTAGGTTATCTTGCCTAGAAATACGGTTATTGTATGTTATTAAATCACAGGTTCTGTTTGTTTGTTTTAAATATCTTTAACCTCTCATCACACAAAAACGGCTGCACGGATTTTAATCCCAGATAGCATCCAAACATGGTGATAGGATACTTCTTACTTTTTACCCAACAACTGTAGACAAAATGTTTTTTAATACAAGTATTTATAGATATTATTCATAAGGTAATATTTTAACACTGCTAGAGATATTTAGGCCTGCATTGACCAAACTTGTTCTGAGCTTAGTGCATAGTATTTTAACATTATATTTCTGTTCATGTCTATTGTCCATTTTGTTCAAGCAGGTCTCAATTAATGTGGATATGTAGACTTGATAAAATGTAATTTCCTATTTCAGAGCTACATTTTGGGCACGACTGGTCTTCACAAGAATACTTGACTTCTCTGTACGAAACGAATAAGGTTTTATGTGGACGACATTTCCAAGATTCCCGTTACACTGACAGTTGTAGAAAAAGCTGAGCAAGTATTCTGTTCTAGGAACAACAGAATATATTATTAAAACAATGCAATAATAGTGCACCTATGTAGTAAACTTTTTAAAGACATTTTGTAAATTATAGTCCCTGTTTGGATATACACTGAATAAAGGCCATTAAAAAGTAATTCATTGTGTTGTATTTTTTATAAAACTATTAATTTTCAGCTCAATCGTATACCGGGAAGTGGTTGACAAATGATTTGCAGGATTAAACCTGAATATGCATGCATGTAAAATAGAAAAGTTAGAAAAACAAACTTTCAATATGGCATATTTGAAAACCCCGCCAAAATAGCCCGCTGTCACTTAGTTCATATACGGTAGCGCTAGAAGTATTAAAAAAAAGGCAACATTTTTGAACGTAGTTACCGTTCTTGTGAGTATTCTATTCCTTGTTCTTGACATACTTGACGTTCAAGTATGCATGACGTTATTCAACAATTTTATTAAAGTCCGTCCCTTTCACCCTCGTGTTATACACTATATGAGTGAAAGGGTCGGCACGATACAAAGTTCGGTGTAGGCCCTTAGATACACATACACAAGTTTACCGGACGCCGCTTCAAGCATCATGCAGGCTTGACGGCGGGCTTGATCGTGTATGGCCTGCATTATCCTTACTTCATGTCATGCAGGCATCCGAAATGTCAAATTTCATAGTTTGTTTATGTGAACATAATGTTAGGGGAGCTGGGAACGTTTAGTTTGTCTCCCTTCCACTATCCCGAAACCCCTATTGGGCTCTCTCTCTCATGGGGTATATAATTGAACGTATCTGCCGTGCTAATTTAAAAAGTCGTATCTCAGTATACGATCGGGGTAAAAATACGACTTCTTAATTTAGCAGGTTATGCGTTAAGCGTTATAGACTAAGGTCCCGATATAAAATGACCTTCACAGAGATGTTTATTTGATGAAATGTATTTTATATTTAGTTTAAAATGTCAATAAATATATTGCATATGGGTTGCCTAACAAATTTTAGTCCAGGGTATGTTTAGTTTAAAATTAAAAAAAAAATTGTTTTACATTTTACCGATTTGATTATTAGATAAATTCATAATTAATTTAATTTAATTTCAATTCAATAATCAGACTTTTGCAAAATGCTAGTAGGTATAGATTTACCTGTTTATACCTGGCTACCCGATAGTTGTGACGGGAAAAGAATAGGCAACCTAACGTTTGCATATTCTATGGGCTTCATACTTTCGATTGGTATACAATTTATCTAATATTAATCAAACCAGTGAAATGTTTAAAACATTTTTTTTTATTATTAATTAAACATACCCTGGACTAAAATTTGTTAGGCAACCCATATGCAATATATTTATTGACATATTAAATTAAATATAAAATACATTTCATCAAATAAACATCTCGGTGAAGTTTATTTTATATCGGGACCTTAGTCTATAACGCTTAACGCATAACCTGCTAAATTAAGAAGTCGTATTTTTACCCCGATCGTATACTAAGATACGACTTTTTAAATTAGCACGGCAGATACGTTTGATTTTATACCCCATAATTTTCATACCCCGGGCTTATATATGAAAATCGATTCTTAAGGAGTAAACTCCAAAAAATCCTGCTGAATTCGTTTCTGGATGTTGCCAAGCCGAATTTTGCCCCCCTCCCTCTATTTCCCCCCATTTTACCTCGAAATATGTCCCTAATCACGGTTTTTACGGTTTTATACAGAAAGTATTACAGCTAGAAAAAAAGTGTCAAAGACAAGAATGATTTCTATAAAATTTCCTATAACATGGTATATAAACTTTTTTAGTAGGCCTTATGGTTTGTAAGTAATGTCTTCCCGAACTTCATAGACTGGTAGAAAGTTCTAAATATAGGCTTCCTTTACCGTCCTAACGGCATTTTGGGATCCTTTTTGCAAACATGACTTTTCCGATGTAAAAAAGCCTGCTGAATTCGGTTCTGAATGTTGCCAAGCCGAATTTTGCCCCCCTCCCCCCATTTCCCCCCTTTTTGACCTCAAAATATGTCCCTAAACACGATTTTTACGGGTTTATACAAAAAGTATTACAGCTAGAACAAAAGTGTCAAGGAAAAGAATAATCTCTATAAAATTTACTATAACATGATGTATAAACTTTTTTAGTAGGCCTTATGGTTTGTGAGCAATATCTTCCCGAACTACATTATTTTCAAAAAAAAATGATAAACATGGTCGAGGCAGTGAAATACACTTATTTTGGGATTATTGGTATCGCACAAGATCCAGCCGCTCTGCAGCTCTTCACGCTGACATCCAGTTGGCGTGCTGCTTATTATATGTCAAGACTTATGAGGCTTTCAGTCATAAGGAGTCGTCAGATTTACACGCAGAACTGTATCCAAGTCGGGCTAAAAGCGACGTAGAAAATAAAAATGCTTTACTTCTGACCATGAAGTCATTCTAAATGCTCAGTTATACGCCACGCCGTTTCTGATGAATGATTCTTCTGATGATTTGAAGGTCGGGCCTTTGTTAATTATGACCTTAGCGCAGTTGCTGACCTGATGTTGGTTAGCCTTTCTGAAACAAACTTCGTTACTTAGAGTCAGCCAAGCTGCTTAGCAGTGAGAATTGACACTTTATTTTTTTCTGTTGCAAGATCCTGGGTAACTGCATTTCCAAGGCACATTTCTGGAGAATCTGGCGTAGAACTGAGCATTTTGAATGACTTCATGGTCAGAAGCAAAGCATTTTTATTTTCTACGTCCCTTTTAGCCCGACTTGGATACAGTTCTGCGTGTAAATCTGACGACTGCTTATGACTGAAAGCCTCGTGAGAGTCTTGACATATAATAAGTAGCACGCCAACTGGATGCCAGCGTCAAGCGCTGCAGAGCAGCTGGATCCTCTGCGATACCAATAATCCCAAAATAAGTGTATTTCACTGCCTCGACCATGTTTATAATTTTTTTTTTTTAAATAATGAAGTTCGGGAAGATATTGCTCACAAACCATAAGGCCTAATAAAAAAAATTATACACCATGTTATAGTAAATTTTATAGAGATCATTCTTTTCTTTGACACTTTTGTTCTAGCTGTAATACTTTTTGTATAAACCCGTAAAAATAGTGATTAGGGACATATTCTGAGGTCAAAAAGGGGGGAAATGGAGGGAGGGGGGCAAAATTCGGCTTGGCAACATTCAGAACCGAATTCAGCAGGCTTTTTTACATCGGAAAAGTCATGTTGCCAAAATGAATCCCAAAATGCCGTTAGGACGGTAAAGGAAGCCGATATTTAGAATTTTCTACCAGTCTATGAAGTTCGGGAAGATATTGCTCACAAACCATAAAGCCTACTAAAAAAGTTTATATATCATGTTATAGGAAATTTTATAGAGATCATTCTTGTCTTTGACAATTTTTTTGTTGCTGTAATACTTTTTGTAGAAAACCGTAAAAACCGTGATTTGGGACATATTTTGAGGTAAAAAGGGGGGACATGGTGGGAGGGGGGCAAAATTCGGCTTGGCAACATCCAGAATCGAATTCAGCAGGCTTTTTTACATCGGAAAAGTCATGTTGCCAAAATGGCTCACAAAATGCCGTTAGGACGGTAAACGAAGCCGATATTTGGATTTTTCTACCAGTCTATAAACATACAAACACATAAACATACTCGCTTACTTTCGCCTTTATAATATTAGTGTAATTATAAGTTTTTTACCTTGTCTCAAATATTTTGTTTTATCTTCCAGATGCCGGTAAGTGTGTCAAACAATCCATATTTACTAAATAAAAATAATTTAGTTACAAATTATTTAATAGCATTAATAAACTTGCAAGATCCACATGGATACTCGTAGGTATAACTGAATAATATTGATTTACTTTATTTCAGACACAAGTAAGATTTTATTATACTTGATTAATAATGTTAAGAGCAAAATGATTTTGTTAATAAACCATTACTGCAAAGATCAAAGCACACAAAAAGTAAACGTAATAATTCAAGGGCTCTCCCGGCTTTGCGGTGGTGGAGTGGTTGACACGTTAGACCGGTAAGCCAGAGGTATCGGGTTCGATGCCCGGTTTCTTCCGTCCGGTTACGCATTTAAGCTTTTCTTTGAGCTTTGATATTAAATTTGTATTAGTTCTCAATAAAAAAAAATGTGGAATCGCATTAAAAAAAATATATATATTTCATATAGGTATTAATTTATTCATCGCATTTGTGTGTACAAAAAAAGTCTTAAATATCTTAAGAGTTCCAACATAACCCTGTAGGGCACTAGACATAACTATATAATATTTTATTTTGGCTAATAATATCAAATTAGCCAGCATACAATTAAATTGAGATCACTCATAAATTCCGATTTCGTTTCTCCGAAACCATGAATATTCCGAATTTACTAAATTATGAATAAATGAATGAATGAATGGTATTTATTCACTGGAATATATGGTACATTACGTACAGTCCGACCAAAAAGAGTAGAAATTAAAAAGTGGCAATAATGTCGTGTCGTTCACTACAGTATTGCCACTTTTTAATTTCTACTCTTTTTGGTCGGACTGTAAGAGAAATAACGCGAAACAATCATTTTCGCCATGGATATTATGTTACATATTATAACTAATTAGGTTTAGTTAGTTAATTTGATAACCCAAAAAGAACTAAATATTTGAGGGGGCCTATGATTTGTTTGCTTTTATCAAGCGATAAATAAGTGACAAGGCATCCGTCACGTTTTTACATATTGCGAGTGTGAGTGACAGATGCTTTGTCACTTATTTATCACGTGATAAACGTAACCATCATAGCCCCCCTGACTGAACATGGCTTTCGAAATTGTGAAAACTCTGACTGTAGATGCATTCGGATCGGACAAATGAAATTTCGAGGAATTGTAGTGTACCCAATTTATATTAAATTTTAATTTTATTTTAATTTTAATCTACATCTAAATATATTTTGTTTAGTGGTTAAGATTCCTGAAGTCCTGAAAGTAAAATCACCGAAAGAAGACGAGAGTTTGGATCAAGAAATCAGTATTGAGATCGAAGGGGAATGTGAACTCAGTCAGGTAACTACACACTTATATGAGTACTAGGTGGACCATTTTTAGGGTTCCGTACCCGAAGGGTATAAAACGGGACCCTAGCTATTAATAAGACTCTGTGGTCCGTCTGTCACCAGGCTGTATCTCATGACCCGTGATTGTTGAAATTTTCATAGATGATGTATTTCTGTTGCCGAATAAAGTGAATATAAATGGGGGCTCCCATACAACAAACGTGATCGGTTGCGTTAACTTTGCAGTTTGCACCACTAAAAAATAAGTTTGAAGAAAATAGCGTCCCCCCCTCTTCTTTTCAACCAGGAGTCAAAAAATTATGGAAAAATTCATGAAACTGAGGCCTTATAAGCAATTTCAATGAAAACTATATTGAATAAAATCGGTCGAGCCGTTTTTGAGTTATCGCAAAATTTCATAATTTTCTTTAAAATGTCGTAAGTGCCGTGCGGTGTTCTTATACTTCGAACGTTACACATATTAATTAAGCGCCATACTGCATTAAAACATTCCGCTCAATCTGGCGCGTATAATCGATAACTTCCAGAAGGTAATAAGTGATAACAGGTACTTTGGCGTTTACGACCTTTTTATAGAGCTTGAAATCTTTCTCGTAATTTAAACTCTAGTCTATTGTGAAGGATGGGTAACTACGGAACCCTACACTGAGCGTGGCCCGACATGCTCATGGCCGGTTTTATATTATTTTAGATCTTGGATATTTTAGGTATTTTCTAGTCTTAATCACGAGCTCTTTCGGTCTAATTTGGAGAAAAAAAGTATTTCAAAATATTCATATATTTTTTGTTTTTCCATGCCGTTACCGCTATAGTAGGTATGGAAATGGTAACGAATGGAACGTAAAAATATTGGAATACTTTTTTTGATAGAGCTCGTGATTCTGAGTACAAAATACCTAAAAAGCTTTAATTGGAACAAGTAACAGGATCTCGGCCAATATTAAAGCTAAGAAAACCAAATTTGTAGTTATGTTCAGTTTTAGTAGCATTTTCTATATCACTCATCGAATGAGGGTCTCATGATGACCAGCTCCTTGCATTGAAATGTCGTCATAACGTCCGTTAGAACAGACTTCGAAGTATCATGTTTCGGGCCGAACAACTCGAGAGAACTGTAAAGGAATTTCATACAAAATTGAAGGCCTAGGCCGGGAAGTAATGTTTTTTTAACATGGCGTCTGTGTTCATGAATCAGCTGAACAGCTGAATTATATTTTTTTTACTGGTGTATTTTTTATTTCATTGCATATGTATGAGAAAAACATTATACACGCTTTAGCCGTGAAAAAGGCTTGCCGGCTTCGTATCACTATGCGTCCGTCTGTCTATACCTATGAGTATACTCACCCGGTAAGTCCTTCTTTCGCGGGCGTCTGCAGTAATGTACTAAGTATTATTAATTGCATATTTTTAATATAAGGGTTGAGGCAAGCAATTTTTGGAAATCTTTGAATGCAGTTTTGTTTCTTTTTAAAAATAAAGGAATGTTTCCTTTCAGTAAAATGAGCTAACTAAAGGATTTAAGATAGTTCCCCTCCAGGGCCCATAGAAAAATTCCACCCGGTATATATATATTATCCGCAGGTAACCGTTAATGGCATCAGTCTGGATCGGTCCTCCAGAAGAACCGGTTCTTCGAGCCAAGCTTTATTCCAAGTAAGTAAATAAGATTTTTCTAAAAAAGTTGTGATAAGCTTTTATAGACGACTGTACTTTTGCTTTGAACACCCATCCATTGCTCATTTAGACGGTTCTAAAGACTCCAAACTCGGTAGAAAAGCTTTATCTATTGCAGAGTTTCCAGGGCCACCTTTCTTCCTTCCTTCATCAGACCAGCCCCATGGTACCATGTTAACTTAGTTAAGTTCTTAGTTTGTGATTTGCAAGTAGGTATGCCTTTTCAAAAATAATAATATTCTTTGATAACGCAGGCCAGTAGCAATTCCATCAACATCCACGTCGGGCCGTTCCTGGAGGCCTATGCTGGCGTGTACCAGGCCAAGTTCACGTGTACAGTGCAAGGGGATAGTAAGAACATCACCAAGACTATCATGGAGGTTTCGCTGTAAGTACCTAATTGAGTATCATCATTATTGTTCGGCAGGTAACCTTATGAACATAAAGACATTAGTTTATTGTGAAGACTGTGTCCCTACACAAGGTCATACAAACGCCAAGTGCTAAAGCAGTTCACCCTGATACCACAGTAAAAAAAAAGAACCGACTTCAAAAAAACGGAACTTTCGCTGAACCGACTTTGCGGTTCAGCCTTCAGCCAAACGCGAGATAATCGCGGACAAACATACACACATGCATACTTACAGGTTAAACTGAGAATCCTCCTTTTTTGAACTCCGTTAAAAATAAAGAAGTTCCCTAAAAATATTAGGCATTGAAAAACACAACGTTGGAGTGAACTTCCTATGTCGTGATATAACGATTGTGGGTTAAAGTTTCTGTTAGGCCTGTTAGGGCCTTATCACACTTTCGATTTGCGAGCGTATTTTCTATACAAATAAGCGACGCGGCGAACACGCTGCGCGTACGCCTTCATACAAAATACGCTCGCAAATCGCAAGTGTGATAAGGCTCTTAAGGTCGTAAATAGATACATCAGACAGTTGGCGGTGGGCGGGCCACTTGTTCCTCGTAGAATCGATGGCTGTTGGGGTTATTAAGTTGTGTGCCTTATAATAACTTTTGGTTTGTATACACAGCTTAATGCTCTATAACATTTGTCTATGCAACTGTGTCTATGCCTAGGAGCCACAGACTATGTTCGTCCCATTCCGATATTTGCGCTCTCACGGAAATCCATCTATTCTAACCTAAATTAAGTTTGTACTGTCCTCGTGTGTAATTATAAACGTAATTCATATTTTAATCTTATGACTACTGATTATGTACTTTATATATGGTATATAAAGCTGCGTATATCACGAGGACTCGTCTATTTATTTTCTCCGCCTACATATCGCTTCCCTGCACCACAGTTGGTAAGAATCCACGGCATCCTCAGCAGCACCCAGACTCTCAAGGTGCAATAGGTTCCGGTCCCAGCAAGAAAGACCGAGAGAGAGGAAGGCGGAGAAGAAGACGAAACAAGTAAGTCGCAACATAACCTACAGCTACACACAATGGCTGAGACTGCCACGTGCAACGCGGCCGCGACTCCTGTCTCCGGGGCGCAGATAGAACGCTTGGCCGGCCCTCAGAATTACTTCTCATGGAAGTTCGCCGTCCGCATGGCGCTCATGCACGACGGATTGTGGGAGATTGTCGAGAACGAGCCGACCGAAGGCGACGCGCGTGACCAGCGTGCGCTTGCCCGTATCTGCCTGTCTATAAAGCCTTGCATGTACCAATACGTCAGGAACGCCAAGACTGCAAAGGCAGCGTGGAAATGCTTAGCGGACGTATTCGAAGACTCCGGTTTGGTTCGTCGTGTTTTACTCCTACGACAACTACATAGGATTGACTACGGTACGTTTACTACGATGTCAGACTACATTGAAGCCACGACAATGCTGGTGCAACAATTGGCGGACATAGGCAAGACTATTGAAGACAGAGAAGTTGCGGAGATACTGCTCAGCGGGCTATCTTCAGAGTATGACTCCCTCGTGTCCAACCTGGAGACCATGAACATGACAAGTACGTTGACTAGTGAGCTGGTGCGTGCTAGGCTTCTCCAGGAGGAATCCAGGCGGTTGTCATCGGACGGGGGAACTGCGCTTGCATCGATGAAAAGGACTACGCAGTCCAGGTGTCATTACTGCAAGAAGCCGGGTCATATCAAGAAGAACTGCTTCAAGCTTAAGCGTGAACGGAGGAGCACTCCGATGATTGTGGAGCAGGCTCTTTCTGCGACAGCCCTGGCAGCCGTTCCCAGTGATGTGATGTGTGTAGACTCAGGCGCTTTGGTGAACATCTTTAATAAAAGGGACTACTTCATTAACTTCAAGCCTAGTTCAAGTTATATTATAACAGCTAGTAAACACAAAATGAGATGTTTAGGTAAAGGAGAAGTCCTTGTAGATGGTAAATTGTTATTAAAAGATGTTATGTATGTGCCAGATTGCTTGAATAATTTAATTTCAGTTAGCAAATTAATTAAAGATGATTATGTTGTGACATTTAGAACAGATGGTTGTGATATAGATCTTAAAGGTAAACGTATAGCAGCTGCTGCATTAGTTAATGGTACATATTGGTTGATCAGAGATAGTAATTCGTGCAATTGGGAGAGCTCAAGATCCTTGCACGGGCAAGAAGCCTTGAGCTCCACAGTTACTGACGAGGAGCTTTTACACAATAGATTAGGTCATATAAATAGTAAAGATCTGCATAGTATTAGGGATAGGGTGCCTAACCTTTTTAAGTTTCAGAACCAGCAGGCGGACAGGTGCGTGCCTTGTTTGGAGGGCAAGCTGCCTTCCAAACCTTTTCCTAAGGCGTCGAGCACAACTGTCGACCAGCCCCTAGCCCTGATCCATACTGATGTGTGTGGTCCGCTCCCCGTCAGCTTGGGTGGCGCGAGATATCTCCTGACAATTACGGATCACTTCTCAAGAAAATCTTTTGGTTTCCTTTTAAAAAGAAAATCAGAGGTAAGTGACCGTTTTATAGAATTTGTTACCATGATAGAGAGGCAGCGAGGCTTACCTGTACGTTGTGTAAGATCTGATAATGGTAAGGAATTCGTGAACACAAAACTTTCTATGTTTTTTAGAAATAAAGGGATTTTGCATCAGACCACTGTACCATATTGTCCGCAGCAGAATTCGGTGGCAGAACGCCTTAACCGAACTTTAATGAATAAAGCGCGGTGCATGCTGCATCATTCAGGTCTGGACCGCCGCTTCTGGGGAGAGGCAGTGACGACTGCTATATACCTTAAAAACAGGTCTCCCACAGCAGCCTTGGATGGCAGGATTCCGGAGGAGGTGTGGACTGGGTCGAAGCTGGACCTCAGTCACCTTCGTGTATTTGGATGCGTAGCGTATGCTAAGGTACAGGATGTGAAGCGAAAGAAGCTGGATGCAAAGTGTAAGCCCTATGTGTTTGTTGGATACTCAGAAACCTCTAAGGGCTACAGATTGGCTGACTGTGATGACCCTAGTAAGGTTATTATATCCAGGGATGTCGAATTCTTAGAGCAAAGGTTTTATAATTTTAATCGGGATGACATTAATAATATCAATTTTAATTTTGAATTTTTCAATGATTTTAATTTTACAGAAAATGATATTGACAATTGTATGAATGAGAGTAATACAGATATATCTAGTAGGAATGAGAGTACTACTTCAGACACAGGCAGCATGGATGACAGTGCTGATCCTGATGTTGCTAACGTGAAAGAGAGTAACGCTAGGGGCAAAAATGACATTGCCAAGGTTAACCATTCAGATGAGAATGATAGTATCGTGAATGAGAATGAAGTCGTGAATGATAGTAATGATTTCAGTTATATACGAAATGAACATGATTATTCGTTATCATTTCCAGGTTCGGGAGACGAGGACTACTGCACGGTGAGCGAGGATGACTCCCTCGCTGACTGTCCAGCTGGTGAGGCGGACAGGTCACCGGGCGCGGGCTCTGCTCCAGGGGAAGCTGTGACGCAGGCGCCTGCCCCGCCGTCGACGTCTGCGGGACGTCCTGTGCGTAGTACTCGGTCTGTACTCCCTAAAAGGTATTGTGATACGGATTGGTCGCTAACGGCCACTAGTAATTCAGAACCAACTTCATTTAAAGAGGCCATGTCTAGTCCTAATGCCACTGAGTGGCAAAAGGCTATGAAGGATGAATATAACTCTTTAGTGTCAAACAAAGTGTGGAAGTTGGTTGACAGGCCGAAGAATACCAATATTGTCAAGTGCAAATGGGTTTTTAAAGTGAAAAACGACGCTGCTGGTAATTTTGTTCGTTACAAGGCTCGCTTGGTAGCGAGAGGTTTCACTCAAAAAGAAGGTATAGATTTTCATTGTACTTACAGCCCTGTCGTTCATCACTCGACAATTAGGATATTGTTTAGCCTGGCAAATGAGCTTGATCTCAATATTGATCACGTAGACGTAACGACAGCATTTCTAAATGGCAATTTAAATGAAGTTATTTACATGGAGCAGCCGGAAGGTTTTAGTTCAAATAATGATAAGGTTTGTCTCTTGCAAAAGAGTATTTATGGACTAAAACAGTCTAGCCGTATGTGGAATGCGCGTATACACAAGGTCTTAAGTGATAATGGTTTTATGCAATGCAAAAGTGAACCTTGTGTATATACCATGAAGTCACATAATGATTTTGTAATTATTGCTCTCTATGTAGATGACTGTTACCTGTTTTACCCCAAGGATAGCCAATGTAAAAGTAAATTATTGGAGTTATTAGAATCAGAATTTGATATTAAAAATCTAGGTCCAATTCAGAACTATCTTGGCATCCGTGTTACTCGGGATAGAAAAAGTGGAACATTGACTTTAGATCAGTCGGTTTACATCAAAAATATCTTAAAAACATTTAATATGTTAGATTGTAAACCAGTGTCCACCCCTATGGTTCTCAATAGTAAATTACTTAAAGAAAATGTTACATTGCAGGACGAGCAATATAAGTATAGAGAGTTGATAGGCTCCCTTATGTACCTGTCTGTTTGTACTCGTCCTGACATCGCATTTACCTGTAGCCAACTGAGTCAGTTTAATAACTGCTTTGGAAAAACGCATTGGTTAGCTGCTAAACGTTTGCTTAGGTATCTGGCTGGCACAATTAATTACGGTTTACATTATGTAAAAAGTGATCAATTGGTATTAAATGCATATACCGACGCCGATTGGGCCAATGATTGTTATGATAGGAAATCATATACAGGGTTTGTAATTAAACTTGGATCTAATGTAATTCATTGGGAATCTAGGAAGCAAAAATCTGTTTCCCTTAGCTCAACAGAAAGCGAATACATGTCAATAGCTGATGTATCCAAAGATCTCTGTTTTATAAAGCAACTTTTAACAGAATTATTACCTGATGTTAAAGTGCATATCATAGTGTATAACGATAACCAGAGTGCTCACAAAATTATTGAAAATAAAGATATTAGTCACAAGAGAACAAAACACATTGATGTGCGCTATCATTTTATTAAGGACTTAGTTCAAAAAAGGTTTTATGACTGTTAAATATCTATGTACAGAAAAAATGATTGCAGATGTACTTACTAACTAAGTGTTTGAATTCAAAACAACATTGTATGTTTAGGCATGATTTATGTGTTAGGCCTTGTTAAATATTTGTTATATTGTTTTTCTTAGTAGGTACTGTTGCATTTTGGATACTAAACTAACTGTGATAGGCATGTAATAAGGCTATGATGAATATTTTATTATTTTCTATGAATGCTAATGAGATAGGCATGTAATATTGTGATAAGGAATGATATGTTTGCTATTTATGTTTATTGTTTAATGTTGTGTAATGGTTTAATGGTTTGAAAGTTTGTAATTATAGAGCACAGCTGTTACATATACATGTCAAGTTCTTAAAGTCAAGGGGAAGTATTAAGTTGTGTGCCTTATAATAACTTTTGGTTTGTATACACAGCTTAATGCTCTATAACATTTGTCTATGCAACTGTGTCTATGCCTAGGAGCCACAGACTATGTTCGTCCCATTCCGATATTTGCGCTCTCACGGAAATCCATCTATTCTAACCTAAATTAAGTTTGTACTGTCCTCGTGTGTAATTATAAACGTAATTCATATTTTAATCTTATGACTACTGATTATGTACTTTATATATGGTATATAAAGCTGCGTATATCACGAGGACTCGTCTATTTATTTTCTCCGCCTACATATCGCTTCCCTGCACCACAGTTGGTAAGAATCCACGGCATCCTCAGCAGCACCCAGACTCTCAAGGTGCAATAGGGGTAAAAAAGTTCTTCAGCTGCGATCGCATACCGGACGACGCAGCGTGGAAAGGGCCCAACGGGGTGGACCAACGACTTGGTTAGGGTCGCGGGCAGAAATTGGATGAGGTCAGCGCAAGACAGTTCGTTGTGGAGAACTTTAGGGGAGGCCTTTGTCCAGCAGTGAATGTCTGATTATGATGATGATGATAAATCATTAGGTAAAATTAAGTTTGTTGTGTAACAATCCCGAAAAGTTTCAACTTGCAAATAAAATTTGATTAATGGCAAATGAATATGTGTAATGGCAAGGTGGGCCGACGAGTTGGTCAGGATTGTGGGAACACGTTGGATTAGGGTGGTGCATCGTGACTTAATAAAGCATCTAAGTATTTTTTTTAATAAATAAATAAATAAATAAATGAACATCAGACAACCTCACAGAAATCGATCTAGTTCCAAATTAAGCTCAAGAACGCTTGTGTTATGGGTACAAGACGACGATATTACATAGATAGATAAATATATACTTAAATTCATAGAACAACCATGAGCCAAACACAAATATTCGAGTTTATCACACAAATATTTGCCCCGGCTGGGATTCGAACCCGGGACCCTCGGCTCAGTAGGCAGATCTCTACAAACCGAGCCAACCGCGTCGTCAAGCGCACACGCAAATAATGATTAAAAGTTACTTTATGGCTGACTTGTTTTTTTTTTCTAGTGATAAGGGTTCTGGAAGTGGTAAGTCTAATGAATCCCACTAATTATAAAAGCAAAAGTGTGTGTGTGAAGGTATATGTTTGTTTCCTTCTTCACTCCAAAACGGCTGGACGGATTTGTATGAAATGCGGAACAGAAAATTGTATCTGTCTGTTGTAATTGTATTGATACTGCGGGAAAAAGCTAGTTAATAGTTAATTGCTTTAATTATATATTTGTTAATTAGTAGATGTGTGGATTAACTTCTTTCTTGTGGTCCAGGGGACAATAGTGAATAAACTTCTTAGAAAAGTTTTGATACATTTATGTATGGTATTGTCAGGTCATAGTCTACATTAGAATGGGCTTATTAATGATGCAATCACAAAGTTTTTGGTAAATATAACAGCCAAAATCATAATTTAAATCGTAGTTTAACCCCCGACAAAAAAGATGGGATAAGTTTAACATGTGTATCTGTCTCTGGCATCATAGCTACCAAACGTATGCTCCAGTTTGAGTGCAGTTTTTTCTAATCGAAAGACTTGTCCGTCGAGATGGTCCTTAGCTAATTTAGCTATATTCATTTTTTAATATAATATTTGCAGACGACTCAGGTATCTTTTTACTTCTTACCTTCTATTTTAAACCCCCTACAAAAAGAGGGGTGTTATAAGCTTAAAAACATGTGTATCTGTAGATCTGTCTGTGGCATCGTAGTATACAAACGGATGGACATATTTGAATGCGCTTTTTATAAAAAACCGTGACTTTCGAGATAGTTCTTAGCTATGTTTGTAAAAAATAAACGAAGCTTGGTAACTTCGTTTCGATTCTAATATAATATTAGAGAACAAGTGACAGGATCTCAGCCTATATTGGAGCTAAGAATTCAAAACTTTGTGGCTATGTTCAGGATGAGTAGCTGAGTTCATTAGATTGGGTCTCGTGTCGGAGGTTGACAAATTTAGAATTTAGGTTTGTTAGCTGGGCCATTTTTTATTTTGTTACAACCTCCCTTTCTTTATATTTTAGGTTTTTTCTACTCAGAATCACAAGCTTTTTTGATTAAATTAGGAGAAAAAAAGTGTCCTAAAATGTTCATATATTTTTTGTTTTTCCATTCCGTTACCGTTATACGTAGGTATGGAAATGGTAACGGAATGGAATTAAAAAATATTGGGATACTTTCTTCTTCACGATAGATCGAAAGAGCTCTTGATTTTGAGTAATAAATAATTAAAATATCCAAAACTAAAAAAGTGGATAGATCTGGTAGAGGGATCTGCGTGAGTTTTGAGCCACAGACTGGCGAGAGATTGTGCAGGAGCTGCACGTCTAGCATAACTTTGACACGCGACTCATGTCGCGCGAGATAGCATCATCCGTCACTATCTCATAGTACTGTACAGATAGAGACAGGTAGTATATCTCGCGCGAGAAAGAGTCGCATGTCAAAGTTATGCTAGCCGTGCAGGATCGGGTAAAGTGGCGATCTCTTGTGTCGGGAGCAAAAACTCACTTAGGATCGCTGAGCCAGCGCAGTTAGTTCGTTAAAAAAGTGGGGTATACAACAAAAAAAAATGGCCCATCTATGTGTTTTTAAGGTACTCTCCACACTGTACGTTGTTAGACGCTGTGATACGTCGTTAAAGCGTCTTGTTTCGTACATTTGACTGCGTAACCAATACTTGTGTCAGCATTCTGAACTTCAGTGTGGACGGTAAAAATGTTAATAATGTGTCGAGGATCTTTTTTGCCGACGAAAACAGAGGGGTGTTTAAAAACATCGTTCTTGGATCAATAAAGGCAACACATCTTTGGACGTTTAAGAAGATTGCAAAATAAATCTGGGCATTTTATTGGAAGTCATTGTTTAGAATTTACATATATTGACAATTAATATGTAATTTTTATAGGTGGTTCAAATGGTACGTATACATGTTTGCTTTTAATGAAGAATACAAATTCTTGTATTAAAACTACTAAGGTAAACGCAGGTATCAACGACCCATCGAAAATCTGCAGGTAATACCGACCTATAAATTGAAAGTCAATTTTTACGCTTCCTGTACTATTCTAGCTATAGATAGCTGAAGCTACGCACACGTTGGTTCCTAGACCATCATTTACTTTTGCGTTAGTGTGTGTGAAAGTGCAAAAAAGAGACAAAATAACCCAATTTGTGCGGAGACAGCGTGGGCGCAGGTCACATCGTACTAGGCCTTAATCCATCAGGTAAGCACGTGACTTTTCTACTTAAGCGATTTATTTGAATAAGTGAGTGCTATACTTTTTGTTGTGTTATTAAATATGTTCCGTTGAGTGTCAGTTCTGGATTTCATACCACATTTTATTGAAAAAAAGCTATTTGAAATGATAAAACCTTATAATAAAATAGGACGGTCTTAGCTTCATCAGTTTTAGTTGTGGCAGCTATCGCCGAGTCATAAGTCGTGAATGGCCTCAGCATAGTGTTTCGGTTTTTTCTATATTGTGTTATTATATGACAATAACACCGGTAGTTCAATAGACCAATTGAAATTCAAACATCTGTTCTTTGTCAAAATGTATTAGCGACCTACGTATTGTTGTCTACTTTCTTTTTTATTACGCTTTTATTTTAACCAATATTGACATATTTTTGGAAGGTCGACTCATGCATCGTTACATTTATAAATATTTGTTTTTTGTTTAAAACTGTATGCATGGGTACATATTTCTTGTTATATGTATTCATTACGATCTGATTTATAGTCAGAAGGTGTAATTTAATAATAAATACCTACTTTTTATGAGTCGCTAATACATCATATGTTTGCACTTACAAATTTTATTACCGACCCATAAGTCGTTAATGGCCTCAGAATAGAGTTTTGTTTTTTTCTCTATTATGTCATTATATGACAATAACACAGGTACTTAAATAGCCCAATTTAAATAAAAACATCGGTTCTTTGTAAAAATATATTAGCGACATACGTATTGTTCTCTACTTTCTTTTTTATCACGTTGTTAATTGAACTAATAATGACATATTTTTGGAAGGTTGATTCTTGAATTGTTACATTAAAAGTTATTGTTTTTTGTTTAAAACTGTGTGCATGGGTTCATATTTCATGTTATATTAATTAATTACAATCTGTTTTAAAGTCAGAAGGTGTAACTTAATAAAAAATACCTACTTTTTATGAGTCGCTGATAAATTATATGTTTGCACTAACAAATTGTATTAGCGATCCATAGGGGTCGGTAGTAGCAACAGTAAGAAGCTATTACCGATCGTATATAGATTATTGTATATCTCACCTACTTTGTGACCGGACACTTTCTTGCCAAACCACTATATGATAAAGAGATTTTAATTAAGTATTTATTCATTACGATCTGATTTATAGTCAGAAGGTGTAACTTAATAATAAATACCTACTTTTTATGAGTCGCTAATACATCATAATGTTTGCACTAACAAATTTTATTACCGACCCATAAGTCGTTAATGGCCTCAGAATAGAGTTTTGTTTTTTTCTCTATTATGTCATTATATGACAATAACACAGGTACTTTAATAGCCCAATTTAAATAAAAACATCGGTTCTTTGTAAAAATATATTAGCGACATACGTATTGTTCTCTACTTTCTTTTTTATCACGTTGTTAATTGAACTAATAATGACATATTTTTGGAAGGTTGATTCTTGAATTGTTACATTAAAAGTTATTGTTTTTTGTTTAAAACTGTGTGCATGGGTTCATATTTCATGTTATATTAATTAATTACAATCTGTTTTAAAGTCAGAAGGTGTAACTTAATAAAAAATACCTACTTTTTATGAGTCGCTGATAAATTATATGTTTGCACTAACAAATTGTATTAGCGATCCATAGGGGTCGGTAGTAGCAACAGTAAGAAGCTATTACCGATCGTATATAGATTATTGTATATCTCACCTACTTTGTGACCGGACACTTTCTTGCCAAACCACTATATGATAAAGAGATTTTAATTAAGTATTTATTCATTACGATCTGATTTATAGTCAGAAGGTGTAACTTAATAATAAATACCTACTTTTTATGAGTCGCTAATACATCATAATGTTTGCACTAACAAATTTTATTACCGACCCATAAGTCGTTAATGGCCTCAGAATAGAGTTTTGTTTTTTTCTCTATTATGTCATTATATGACAATAACACAGGTACTTTAATAGCCCAATTTAAATAAAAACATCGGTTCTTTGTAAAAATATATTAGCGACATACGTATTGTTCTCTACTTTCTTTTTTTATCACGTTGTTAATTGAACTAATAATGACATATTTTTGGAAGGTCGATTCTTCAATTGTTACATTAAAAAATATTGTTTTTTGTTTAAAACTGTGTGCATGGGTTCATATTTCATGTTATATTAATTAATTACAATCTGTTTTAAAGTCAGAAGGTGTAACTTAATAAAAAATACCTACTTTTTATGAGTCGCTGATAAATTATATGTTTGCACTAACAAATTGTATTAGCGATCCATAGGGGTCGGTAGTAGCAACAGTAAGAAGCTATTACCGATCGTATATAGATTATTACGATCGGTGATAGCTGCATAAAAATCGTTAATAGCTTCACAGGCATTTTTGTGAGTCCGTATTAGCAACAATCGACTTCGTCGTTATATAAATTATTTTATACAGTAAAGACCTTTATTCAGTAGCCTTTAACATAGAAAATATAGAATTTACACATAATACAAACGTAAAAAAATAAAAACATGAATCTGAGAGCAATCAGCATCCTTAAAAATGATGGTTCATTTTGAAATTGCCTTAAGGGGGTCGGTAATACCTGCGTTTACCTTACCCCATTGTGCTATCTGAAAATTTGTGATTATTTTAACTTTTATGTAATAAATTTGTAAAAATTACTGTGTCACCATACACACCTTACTCTAATACTTATTAATGGTAACTAAATTTCATGTTCAAAGACTCAGACTCAAATAGTATCTTCTTTCAATCAAAATTAAATTAAAACTGTAATTGGCCAATGTTAAACAAATATGTATCTGTTAAAAAAAATATTGTAACTTGTGCTGTGGATTTTGTATCAATAAATAAAATTAAAATAAATAAATAAAACTGTTAACGCAGTGGTCGGCAATAACCTCGACATTTGTATAAAAGTAAAGTATTTACCACTACATTACCATCCCTTTAAATACAAATTGTCACTATTATACCTGGTTATGGAACTTATGGCATATTAAATAATTTTCATTTTACTTACTAAACATTATTAAGTAAAATGTAAATTATTTTATTTATAATTAGCGTTTCCACCAGTGCGAGGATGCGTAGCGAGAGGGGGGGATGTCTTTTTGTTAACCAGTTGCGCTGAGCGAGGATAACTAAACTAGACTATTCCATTGATTAACAAAAAAACATCCCTCGCTACGCATCCTCGCACATGTCTGGTGCGTTTCCTCACCTCACCCTGGGCCGTAAGTGAAAATCTCGCTTCCTGGCCAAGACAAGACATAAAACTTTAGTTAGACAAACCACGAGCGGTAATTATAGCCCCCGATCGCTTATTTATGGCCACCACCATTTGGGTCATTCACTAATTATTCACCGTCTTTAGATATGTAATGTACCACGTTTTACAATTAGAGTACAGGACTTTTATTAATTAACTTAATTCGAAATGTTTTTTCTAGGCGGAGATACAGGTATTATTAATTTTACTTTTAGATACTTGTTTTCAACTTTTAATGAAGGATCCTTTCCATGCTACCTATTTTTAGCTTTGACGAAAAATGAGAGCTGTTATAAGGTTTTCATCACACTTGCTCGTAAAAAAGGGTTTACATGCTAGAAAAGCGGGCGGTAAGTCGTAAATTACGCCCCAGGGCGCTAAGTAATTTTTATCACACTTTAAGGATTTACATGCTAGAAAACCGGGCGGTAAATCGTATATTACGCCCCAGGGCGGTAAGTAATTTTGATATTGACTTTCCTCCAAAGTGTGATGAAAAACGTCGTACGTGACTCTGGTGGTAAAGGAATTCCAAACTCGTATCATTAAAGACACGCTTCTAATAGACACGCGTTTGTGATTCCTCGTCTAGCACCCTTGTTACGTAATGTACTATTACGTAAATCTTGGCTGTAAGTGGAATCTACTGGGGAGAAAATCTCACTAAAACTTTAGGCAAACTACGGGTGGTAAATATTATATAAACCCCAGATCACATATTTACGAGCCCCACCTTCGATATACATTAGTGCAGTGATTTAATCTTAAATTTAATATTTACAGGAAAAGGTAATAACTTCTTAAGTAACTTGTTTAAAAAAAAAACTTATCCGCTTTATACTTTTAATATATTTAAAATAAAACCTTTTATATTTATTTATAATTTTTTTTTTTTATTAATTATAATTATAATTTATTTTATATTTATAATAATTTATTTTTTATATAAATAAGCATTTTATGAATCGGTTGGCATTGAGAACAAAAGACTAAACTACAACTCACTAATTTTAGAGTTCAATAATTTTCTGTCAAAAATTTCGTTTTTGTTACAAGCTTTATAACCAATTGTGTAGTTTTCTTTGAACATCCATCAATTGCTCACTGAGACGATTCTCAAGACGTCAAAGTCGATAGAATTGCTTTATCTATTACAGTTTTTAGCCACCTTCCGGCTCCAACCATCAGACCAGCCCCATGATACTATATTATTGTATTGCCATCAAAGTTAAGTAGGTATGCAAAATTTCAGCTCAATCGGTTGAAGATATCTGCTTCAAAATCGAGTTGCAAGATTCCACCTGAACAAACATAGTTACAGATATGGATAACTACAGTGCAAGTTAAATAAAAGCTTGTAAAAAGCCACAAAATTGTCGGTTTTAACATTATAGAGTGAATGAGTGATGAATTAATAAAAATATTTAATCCTAAATGTGTTACTTGACAGGAGGGGAAAGCTCAGGTATGGTTCACCTACCTTATATATCTTATTTTACTTGTTAACTTTGAATAGGGCTCGCATCTCTAAATTCGCCGAACCCGGACAGAGACTTAAAAAATCCCGGACATTTCGCGTAAATCACATGTTTCCCCGGACGTGTCCAAAAATAATATTATAAAAAAAAATCGCTGTATTTTTTATTCACACAAATCTTTCGGGTTTTCCCTGGACACTTTTTGAAACCCCCCGGACGGCCTCCAAACTAGGAAAAATCCGGAGAAACCCGAACGGATGGCAACCCTAACTGAATTATAATCATAATATATAATTCTTCCGTTGGCATTGTGTACGATCTAATGAAATATAAAACACCATTATTGTGTGGTTTGTACCTCATTTCTGGGTGGTTTTTTGACTGTCATGAAATAGAAGTGTTTCATAGATAAAATACCATTTGGTGGATTATCATTATCAACTATAAGGCCTTTGCAAAGAGTTAAAATTGCTTAAATGGAGGTCCTCAGGAAGAGAACCTTAGGTAAACGCTATTACTATTGTTTATATTGCCATATTATACTTGAAATAAATGTTATTTTTTTAAATTACGCCAAACACATCTTTTTATCACTATAAAAAGGAATAATTAAATATAGACATTTGATTTAATATTTACAGACGCAGAACACAAAGGTAAGTAATCTTCTTTGGTGTATTGAAGGGTTCAAATCAGTTATCTATCAAGTTATCCGCCCTTTATTTGTTACCCGACCTAATAAAGGGGTGTTATCAATTTCTCATTTTTAACATGTGTATTTGTGTATCTGTGGCGTCGTAGCTCCAAACGGATATATAAATTTGAGTGCGATTTTTTAAATCGAAAGACATCGTCCGTCGACATGGTTTTCAGCTGTTTGGTGAAAATAGGACCAGTAGTTCCCGAGATTTTCAGCTTTAATTGGAACAAGTGACAAGATCTCAGCCAATATTTAAGCTAAGAATTTCAAATGTTGTAGTTATGTTCAGTTTTAGTAGCATTTTCTATATCATTCATTGAATGAGTCTCATGATGACCAGCTACTGGTGTCGGGGGTGTTTTATAAGAAGATACTTTATACTCTAACATGGCAGCTGTAATATTTACTTCCCAGTCACTCATATCCTATCTGTCATTCTCCATGAACTAAAGCGTTACCATAGCGATAAGCTTCAATGGACTTTAATTATTAATTAAGGGATTCACTTTTAGAGCTCTAGTAACCTATCTACTTATAGAATATCATTGGTGCGAAAACATGGTGCCTTTTTGCCGAATTTTTCATTTTGTAGAATTTTTATTCCGCTGTAGTTATATATTTTTCATAATTCTTGCATATATCATCCTATTGATGAAGTTAGATAAGGTTTGTTTTATAACAGTACCAAATATGTAGTTAACGGTTTCAGAGAAAAATGCTTTATACGAAATTACACTTCTGCGAAATTAAACATTCCACGAAAAATTATTCGACGAAAAGGCAGAGAACCGTTTTTCGTCAATAATGAACATTGTTTTTGTAATAAAAAAGTGTTATAATATATATTTAAAGCAATTGTCGCTTTTCGTCACAGGTAGGACGAAAAGCGACTATTATATTTATTGGTCATTTGCGCCATCCGCTTCCATCTTTCGGCCATGTGAAAAAAATGGTGTGTAGCCTGTCGCTATGTTAACCCTTAAATGCATATGGTGTCAAAAATTATATCACATTTTACTTTTGAAATTATTTAAATATCAAATCTAATTTAATGTCAATTTTGAATTTGAGACTTAGCTTGACAAAGTCTGAATTGACTTTGTAGTGTTCAAAGATAGATGGATTTGTGGCCTTAATGCCACAAAAATTTATACCATTCCCATATACGAGATACTGGGAAGCTACATGTGTAGAAATTGTGTTGCGTTTCCGACCCGTGTGGCCGCGCAGAGCTCGAGCAGCATTGACTGCGGGCTGGCGCCGCGCGGCGCTGGCATCGCGGCAGCGCCTCTGCGCACCGCCGTCAGCGACCACAACGCGCAACTATTCACACTGACTACTGAACCATCCCTTATGGATAAACCGGAGTCTTTCATTGAGAAAAGGTTATTCACGGACGAATCTCTCTTTACGTTTTATATCGACGTAGAAAATTATAATTGGAATTTTATTTTTGATGACATGATTAGTATTAATGACAGATTTATTAAATTATTTAATGTACTTAGATATTACATTGACATTCATTTTCCGATAAAAAAAGTATTGCTAAAGAAAAACAATCCAGTTCCTTGGTTAAATGATACCCTCTCCAATCTTATTTTAAATTATAATGATTTGACGGAAATGAAACGCCAATATCCCGACATCGAAACACTGTCAGAATGCATAAATTATCATGCCAATCGCATTAAATCGGAATCTTTGATTGCCCGCCGAGAATATTTTGATCAACGTATAGTGAACAGTAAAAATCCATCAAAGGAAATGTGGCGTGTAGTAAACGAAGAAGTGTCCACAAAACCTGTGCCTCACGCTATCTTGCTGAAGGACGGAGACGGTAATGAGGTACCTCCCTACCAAGTACCAGAGCACTTGAACCAACACTTTCTCACTGTAGCCTCTAAGACCTAAGTGTAAATTAAATATAAACAAATCGGACTCTGTACAGTATCTAGCCAATCATTTACAAAAAAATGACATTCCTCAATTTACTTTACCTACACTGACATTCTCAGATCTGAATCGTGTACTCAAATCCATGCTGAAGACACGCGGGACCCTAGACATATACGATATATCCCTGAACATACTCGTGTGCGTCTGGCCGGTTATTGCAGGGCTACTAATTAAACTAATAAACACGATTTTCTCCCTCGGTGAGTACCCTGCCGTATTAAAGAGCACACGTGTATGTCCAGTGTATAAGGGAAAAGGTGAAAAAACTGCTGTCGATAATTATAGGCCCATTACTATTGTGCCTAATATCTCAAAAATCATTGAATCGATTTTGTCAAAGCGACTAATGGACCATCTCGAAACAAACAATCTACTGACTCAAAATCAATTCGCTTACCGGCAAAATAGGTCTACCACAGCAGCAGCACACACCATATATGATAGCATAACCACGGCACTGGATTATAAGGACAAGGCAGCGGGGGTATTCTGCGACTTATCAAAAGCGTTTGATGTAATTAGTCATGAGCTACTTTTAGAAAAGATAGGTCACTACGGAGTTAAAGATAATACTCATCGGCTATTTACATCATTCCTTAAAGATAGACAGCAAACGGTTGAGGTTAAGATAGAGGGTAAGAAGGTGAGATCTGAGGTAGGTAAACTGGAACTCGGGATACCTCAAGGCTCGGCACTCGGAAATACCTTATTCCTGATGTTTATAAATGACCTCCCTACCTCCGTTGCCGAAGGCATGATGGTACTGTTCGCTGATGATACCACTGTGATAGTGAAGGCACATACATACTCCCAACTTGAATATAAAATAGAACACACGTGCAACCAACTGCACAGGTGGTTTTCAGCGAACGGTCTCATCCTAAATGTTACGAAATCGAACGTGATAATTTTCACAGCAGGTCACAGAGATATTCCACTGATACAGAGTCCGATACCGCGTTGTGACTCATGCAAGTTCCTCGGATTTATGATTGACAGCAAGCTAAAATGGAAAACGCATATTGACCATCTTTGCGAAAAGCTTGGCAGTGCCGTATTCGCTCTGCGTAAACTGAAGCCAGTTGTCTCCAGTGATGCACTGGTTCAAATTTATTACGCGTACTTCTATTCGCTCATGTCATACGGCATTGTCTTGTGGGGTAACTCAACGGACTCTGACCGTGTGTTCAAACTACAAAAAAGAGCACTACGCGTGATGGCGGCCGTGAATCCGAGGCACTCGTGCAGAGAACTTTTTGAGCAATATAACGGTCATTCTCCAGATTTGTGTTCTAATTCTAATTAACGCGTCGCTTTTTTTCTACTTACTTTTCAATCATTTTTATCTGAAATATAGTAACATATCGATCATTGAAACTTAAATGTGGATAGGGCACTTTATAATTATTAAAGGTTCATTACTTATAAGCAAATTAAAATTTATATGACGCGTAAATTAGAAAAACGTCGTGTTAATTAGAATTTTTGACTTTTTGTATGACGCGTTAATTAGAAAAGCGACGCGTTAATTATACAAATACAGTTATATTTTTTTTAATTAAAATAAAAACGTTTTGTATAATAATATATGACTGATACGGTGACAGTTATATGATATAAGCTATGTTTTAAATAATATGAAAGTACCTAAGTACTCAAGAAACAAGCACACCGGCCGTTAGTTACTAGGTAGGTTAGGTATGCAATTATGTATGTAAATTGAATTATTATAATAAGTTATAATAAATAATTTATACATGTACCCGCCCTCGCTACGCTTACTATATTATCTCTTCCTTCTCCTTGCGTCGGTTGCCTCATTGCTGAGGGTCGTGGTCATTCCCGGATGATGCGGCGCCATCTGTTGCTGTCAGTAGCCGTGTGTAGAGCATCGTGTACTGTAGTGCCAAGGGTTGTGAGAATATGGTCTGTCCAGCGTGTCGTGCACCTGCCTCTTGGTCGCTTGCCTTCATCTTTTCCAGTGATTGTCGTTTTTCCAGGTTATCTCTGTCTTTCCTGGCAATGCGATCAAAGTACTCCAGAACCCTGCGAAGATAGGTCGTCGACAGTTTAGTTCGGATCTTGAGTTGGGCTAGATCGGTGCGTTGGCGTGGCGTGCTGTCCATGGTATTTGCAGCATTCTTCTCCAGCAGAAAGCATCAATTCGATCACGGTCCATTTTCTTCAGTGTCCATGTTTCTGAGCCGTATGAAAATAGGGAGAACACCATAGTTCGGACTAAGGTAGTCTTAGTGTTGGCGGAGATGTTCCTGTCCTTCCGTACATTATTAAGCTGCGACATTGCGCCCTTGGCCATCCCAGCGCGAATTCTGCGAACTTCCGTCTTACATGAACCATTATTGCTAATGTTAGAACCCAGGTTCTCCGTGATTTCGAAGTTAAGTGTTTCACTGAGTTCTACCTTGCCTGTACGATCAATAATCATGAGTTTGGTCTTGGATCTGTTGATTGAGAGTCCGAATTCTTCACTAAAGCGCGCCATCCTGTTCAATAAACTGCCCATCTTATGCTTTCGCTAGCTGCTAGGAGGGTCGTGTCATCGGCGTATCGCAAGACTTTACGTCCCCCAACAGTAATGCTACCATCATAGCCGTCCTTCTTATGATGTATTCGCCGTATATATTGAACAGAATAGGTGAAAGAATGCAACCTTGTCTTACACCCTTTTGGAAACTGAAGGGATTGTATGACGTCTTATCTATTCTCACTGGTCCTTGGCTGTTGTAGTAAAGTAGTTGTAGTGTAGTAGTGCAGTGAGGAGGAAAGGAACACCCAAATCGGTCAAAATATCCCATAGACAGTCCCAGTCGACAGTCAAAAGCCTTGATATAGTCGACAAAGCACATGATGAAGGTGTATTGAACTCGTATCACTTCTGTACGATTTGCCTCACGTTCAGTATTTTCTCGTTCGTGCCTTTCCCCTTCTCAAAACCCGCTTGTTTTTGCGCGATCTGCCAGTCTAGATAGTGACAAAGTCTGTTGTTTATCATGTGGAGCAAAACTGAGTCAGAGCAAGTGTACGGTAGTTGTCGCATTTTTTCGATGAACCTTTTTTGTGTAACGGGATGATGACGGATTGGGTCCAGACTTTTGGCCATCTGCCGTTTTGCCATAAGTGGTGGCAGATCTTGTGCAAGACATGGCTGCTTTTATCACCCAGAGCTTTGAAAACCTTGGAATTAATGTCGTCTGGTCCTGGAGCTGTTTTAATTTTAAGGCGATCGATTGCTGCTATTATCTCTGATTTGAAGATGTTGGGCTTCAGGTTCAGAAGTCCCCAGTGCAGCCGAGTATCGGTGGATGTACAGGGTCTTTTGTACAGCTGCTAATCGTAGCCACGCAAGCGTTCTGTAATTTTGTCAAACCCATGCAGCGGTTGCTCATCGTGATTTTCAATGACCCAGAACTTGGATTTGAACTTTCGTCTCAGCAGGCGAACTTTCTTAAACAGATCCGGGGTTGTAATTTAAGTGGATGCGACTCGACTTCTTGGCATATGCTCGTTCTTGTCTCTGCGGCGTTGCCTTTGAATTGCTTTAGGTACATAGTTTCGAGTATTCCCTTTTCACCTTGGAGTCTTGAAGGGCATTCATTTTAATTTCTTTCCGGCGCTGAATTAGGTTCCACGTTTCCTCAGTGATCTATGTGGACCTTCCACAGTCCCTTCCTCTCTTAGATACGATATCCTCAAAATATTAATTTATTACCTGGACTCAGCATCACCTGTCCGCGGTGGATCTAAATTCATGAGCGTCGCTTCCGTCAGATTCTGGAAATGGGATCGCTCTATTGGATTCTAAATTCTTGGTTTAGGTCGCGCGTTACGGTAAACGGCTTTGAGACGAATGGCGAAGGAGGTAACCAGTAACCGCATTCAGCTCAAGGGAAGGTTTTCACATTTTTGACAGATGACTTCCAGCGCTTGTCTACCAGTATGTATTCTATCTGATTCCTAAAACGACCCAGGTTCCAGGAGACTTCCAAGTGTAGGGTCATCTTTTGTGATGGTGAAAGAGTGTTAAAGTAATGGTCAGACACAAAACACAGAACTCTGCAAGCCTCTGACCTCGTTCGTTCCTAGTCTAGACCATATTTTCCAATGGTGTCTAGGATTTTCCTGTTTTAGCATTCCAGTCTCCCAATACCATTGCGATTTGCTGGCTTGGTATGCCGTCTAGAGTTTCCTCTAGTTGATATCCTCTTCCGTGGACTGTGTTGTAAACTTGCACGATGTTGAGAAGACATAAATTGGTGATCAGCTTCATTGTTATTATTCTATCAGACACAGGGTTATATCCAAGTACGAAATATTGTTCATGCCTAATGATGCTAATATATGGCAAAACCGCTTCGGCTAGAATTTTCCAGCGCTGAGAAATACAGCTTGCTACCTGATGAGGTTTTAAAATGACCCCATGAAGGTGTGAATATTATAGGTACTATTACTATTATATATACAAATCTTCTAGAAAAAAAAACCAAACTGATGATTAGAACCATATGGATGGTTAAATTCTAATTAACGCGTTCATTTTTGATGCGTGAATTAGACTTGTGAATTAGGGATTCTTGAAAAATACAAAATAACTTTTTATAGGTACATGTAATAATCTACAGAATCTAGTATCTATTAAATAATGCGGCCTTTAATGTACACTAAAATTCTCTGCGCGATAGAGTTACTGGTTGATTTTTAAAACGTGAACGTGTGAATTAGAAATTTCGTGAGCCAAAACGCGCGAATTAGATACTTACAGTCATAGTCCGCAACCCGTACACAGCTGACACAACCATCCCACACGGGGCTCTGGGCACGACTGACCGCTTCACCGAAATGCGTTAGTGAGATCCGTACCTTCTTTCAGAGAAGTTGTGTAATCATAACCGACCGCGACGCGTCAATTATTATACGTTTCGAGACAAAGTTATTATAATTGATATCTTTGTGATATGTTATTTGTATTGACTAGGTTTTTTTTGTACGATTAAAACATGTATTCTTTTGTTTAGTAATCTTGCTTACATTGTTTTTTCTTCATGTATATCACCAGGAGAAATTGGTATGTAAGTAATTTGGGTAGTGGGACGCGACGTGTCAATTAGGAGAATAGGACTAAAAGTTTTTTTTTTACTGAAGGGTTTGAAATATGCTCTTGAAAATTCATGTACAGCTCAATACGAATACCTGCTACGATCAAAAAATATAAGATATAATTAAATCAATAATTTTATATTTTTAAACAGCGAAGACAAGCAAAAATGTACGTCTGGAGAATGACCGATAAAATGCTGACACATTACTCTCTGTACGTGTACGAAGTTATAATGTACACGCGCCGGAATATACATTTGTTTAAGCGCGCCAGTATGCCTAACAGAATAACCCGTCAGACGGGGCGATTACTGCCCGTGCCGCGGCGGCTGGCGCTGCTCGACTAGAACCCGCGCGTAATAGGCCCGTCGTTCTATGAACGTCTACCCGCCAGTCTCAGAAACGAGACGTCGGATCAAGTATTTGAGCGCCGAGTAAAAGATTTTTTGCGATCAAAAACGCTTTATTCTGTCTCAGAATATTATGAGGTAACATAATTATCTTGTACCATATTTTAAATTTATATTATTAATTATTAATTTTTATTTCGTAAATTTTGACATTGCACTAAATTAGACAGGTATCTTATATTATTTTAGATTGTTTGTTTTATGTTTAATTTATATTTTTTGTATTTCATCTCATGACATTTTGTTGAATATGTTAATCTAGTTCATAATTATAGTATTTTTAGTTTGTGACATATTATTTTCTTGTTTATTAGTAAACGAAACACAAGTAAAAATTAACAGTACACAACTTAAACCAAAATAAAATTAACTAACAAAACCGATGTCCCCCAGATCATGGCCCTGCGGCAGGGTACCCATGATGCCGGCTACATTCCCCCGTTGAATAGCCAAGCTAATCCTTTGGCCGAGGAATGAGCCGGCTCTGTGGTCCGAAGAACATTCGGAAAGTTTTTTTTTGATTAAAGAGTAAAGTTTGTGGGCGTCCGGACTCCACGGTCCGAGTGTCTCCACTGCGAACGCCGCAAATATGAAGTTATTAGAGAGACCTACATATTTGCGGCGCTTTGCAGCCTCAGCGCAAACCGCTGCTCCGCCAGCTCTCAGCGACGTACTGGACAAATGGGACGGAGCCAGGGTGTCTACGCAAGTAGCGTCCCAGATGAGAGGCCGTCCCATTTGCCATGGAATGAGGGTCATTCCGTCGGGTCTCTTGCCATCGTCACGTGCGAGGCCAGGTGGTTCTAGTACAGCTGGCACGTTAACGCTGGCAAGGGCCCGACGGATTACATCGTTGAGACAAGCGTGGCGGGAAAAGCGGCCTGCGCTCTTCCTGCAGGAAAGGCCGTGGTGTCCAAAACAATCGACTGTGCTGCCGCAGGGACACCGGTGGGGGACAACAATTTTGGCGCCTAAACGGAGACCGACGGCCAGCCTCAGCGAATTGTTGTCTAATAAAGTTGCGCAATGAGCAGAAGGATACGCGTTAAGCCAGTAGCCTGATTCCCTTTGGGAGGACGCTAAAAGTCGGGCCTTTTCGGAGTTGCATATAGATGAGCTCAGGAGCCAATCGCGGGCCTGGCAGCAGATTGGTTCGTCCCAGACCCTCTGAATATGCCTATTTGATGGGAGGTCTTTTCCGGGGCAGGCTAATCGCCAGGCTTCTTCGGCCTCCAACAAGTACGCAATCTCAGGGTCAGGTAATGCTGGTGAGAGAATTCCTCCTGTCAGGGGTAGTGAACTGTACACAGAGGAAAGGAATGCAGGAAGAACGAGACTGGAGATCTGCCTTACACCGACACCACCGAACCGAATTGGGAGGGTAGCTTGCACGAACTGCCTGTCGTCAAAGCGGATGTTTAAAATGTGTTCCAATTGAAGACGGATGGAGTTGTCTACTTTTTCGCATAAGTTTGGAAATTTCCACGATGGACTGCATCTTATTGCGTATGTCAACTTTGGGGCGAAAAGGCAGAAACTAATGATGAAAAATGCCATATGGGCACAAATTTTGAGCAACCGGTCCGAATGTTGTGAAATGCTATGTAATTGTTTTTCGATGAAGTCTGGGTAGGACTCCTCGAAAATAGGGGCGCCTAGGAGGTGAAGCGATTTCTCAGTTAAGATCTTTATGCCCGGACATAAAATTTCAAAGTTTTGAGCAATTTGAGATCTATTGCCATTGTCTGGACTTATGTATAGTTCGCATTTACTCATGTTTAAATCTAGGTCAATTGCTTTAAATTTTGAAATTAAGGATGACAGATCCGAAAGGACCGTATTCGCATCACCTCCGAGGGTTCCGTCATCGAGGTACCAGATATTGAATTTTGATTTTAGAGTCGAGATTATAGGATGAATTGCTAGGCTAAAAATGGCCGGGCCGAGAGGGTCGCCTTGCTGACAGCCGACTGACGAGAGAATGCTGTGGTCTCTATACATAAGGTGTGAAGGCGAGCTGTAGCACTGCCAGAGGTAAGGATACACACAGGGGATATTTTTTTGGATTTCTGAAAGTAAGGCGCCGCGGTTTACGGAGTTAAATGCATTTTTAACATCCACTTTAACTAGTACCTGTTCCTTGGAGGAACAGAGAAAGGTTCGACAGGCATGTACGGCAGCTTCGCATCCACCTTTTGAGCCAAATCCAAGTTGAGTAGGTTGAAATTTGACTGCTAGGTCTTGGGAGATGCTTCTACAACAGACTTTGGATGCCAACCTTCTGTACGTAGTTCCAATGGCTATGGGACGGATGCCACCATCTTTTTTACGTAATGCACAGAGGTTGGCACCGTAAAGCGTGGGAGCAACACTGTGGTCTACCTTGCCTGCAAGCATAAGATTCAAAAGACATGTCAAGCTAGCTAGTAGGTCGTTGTTCCTACCACCAGGAACACCAATAGTCAGGTCTTTGAGATGCTGGGAAGTTAAGCCGTCCAAACCGCCAGAAGACCCGTTCTTGAACGCCAAGATTGCGGCCATTACTGCATCTTCAGATGCTTGCAGACAAGGCAGAGCAGGGTTGGGCGGATCAGGATTGATCTGTGTTGAAGGGGCCGGCGGGTGTTTGTTTCGCAGGGCAGCAAGGGTTTCAGGCGTATCTGGAGCTGAGGTATCGCTAGAAAATAGGATTTGAGCGGCGCCTTTTAGATCCCCATCGTTCACTTTAGACTCTACTATTTTGAAAATGTCACGTGGTTTCGTCTGGGTATGGGAATAACTTTGTGATAAATCAATGTTATTTTGACGAGAGCAGTTCAATTTAATTTTGGAGGTAAGTGACTGACGAGGATCTTTTTTGGACACGTGTAGGGTATTAAATGCAAATAGAAGAAGGTTTTCCCAGCTGGAAGGAGAGTTTTCACTGACGCATTCGTCGATTGCCTTTGTGAGACTCGATGCGACGGTAAATCTAGCGCCTCTAGGGATACGTTTGATAACCGGGAAAGCCTTCTTATGAATGCATAAGGTAGTGGAGAGAGGAACAGCATCATGTGGAGCGGCGGCGGGGGTTAAAGGGTTAGTAGACGAAGGTTGGCTGTTTGTAGACTTGTGAGATTTGCCCAGATGAATGCGAAGGCCTCGTTGTCCTTTAAGGAATTTGGGATGTATGCAGTGGGGGCACTGTACGTAAACAGGCGACTGGCTATTGAGCTGGCTGTCGGCCTGAGATGGAGGAATCGACATTTAAGTACACTACACAATTGAAAGCAAAACACTTATAACGAAAATAATGAATAAAAATTACATAACTATAACAGTGATACACAAACAACAATAGCGTATAAAAACGAACACGGATTTCACTGGACGTATAAAATACACCTGGGCTGATGAAACGTATCTTGCAGAATTTAAGGAAAGTCCGGAAGATAAACAAAGCTGGCAGAAACGGTGGCAGACGCTGTCAGCTAGAAATGACGGCCGGAGTCGGCGTATGGAGCGCTCTCGGACGGCGCATGTGCCGTTACTTAGCAGCTAAGGCAAGGAATATAATACTCACAAGGAGCTAAGGCGTCCTTGTTGAAAATGATGTGTCAATTCAAAAAATATTGAAAATTTTCCAAGATATGATCTTTGGAACTTTGCCCACATGCGTGCTTACAAAGGGGGATATTTGCAACAGAACTATTTGTGTTTCAATGGTCTAATAAACAAAAATGTGAAGAAAAATAATATTATATGAAGAGCCGATTTGACAGGTTGACGGCTTGACTTTATTTTCTTGTTTTCATTGTTGGTTTTTGTTTATTTTGCTAAACTGTGACCTTTGAATAAGTACCAGATTATTATTAATTTTATATAATTGAATATACCTGACGATCTTTTTGTGAATCCATTCTATTTTATCTACGACATGTAAAATATTGTGTAATTTTCAAAGAGAAATAAATATATCTAATCTAATCTAATCTATACCTAGTTACCTACGTACCGCTAAGAACAAAAAGGAAATAATAAAATTGAAATAAATTTAATTTAATATTTACAGATGATAAAAAAGGTAATTATAATTAACATATCACCTAAAGCGATTTATCCCATTAAAAATCATTAGACATATCCATCCGTGCGGTCGCGGTAGCTTAAGGTTACAGCACTGCTCCGGATTAGCAGAGGTCATGGGTTCGACCCCCACCCTCAATGTAGTGGATCGCGTAAAATGTTGTGTTTATATTTAATCTCTGTATCAATATTATTATTATTGCGTCTGGCGACGCGGTTGGCGCAGTGTGAGCGGCGGTCCTGGGTTCGAATCCCGGCTAGGGCAAATATTTGTGTGATGAATTCGAATATTTGTTTCTGGGTCATAGATGTTATCTATATATGTATTTAAATATTATGTATATCGTCGTCTAGTACCTACCCATACTAGAAGCTTTTGCTTAGTTTGGGACCAGGTCGATTTGTGTTAGATTGTCCTATTATTTTTATTATTTACGTATTTATATTTAACCTCTGCATCAAACATAAAAGTATTATACTTATTTACTTATTTTTATTAAAGCAGTAACGTCCTGCTAACGTAAACTAAATGTTTACAAAATGAAGCGAAAATTGAAAAATTTAATGATTCGGACAGGATTTGAACCTGCGTTTCCAACGGCTTTCCGGGCCAACACTGGCGTCCTCCCAATTGGACCACCGAATCAGATGTCAGAGCCATTGAATTTTTCAACCAGTTGCTTCGACATGCCTTAGGGTATTACTTATTTATATTTGTATAGAATCTTTTTATCGATTCTATATTTTTTATGTGGTAATACCACATTTTTATTTTTATAAATAATGACACAAAGGTAAATTAAGAAAGAAAAATTGAATGCGATCTACTACAATCGAAGCGGGGTTTGAACCCGCGACCTCTGCGTTTCCGGCGCATTGCTCTCCCAACTGAGCTATTCGACCGCTACGTCAGTCACACCAAATCTTTCATCCCTTAATCCTTTACGCTACTGGAGCGCCCTCTGCGTCATATATGTTTTTTGAAATGCTTATTGCGCATTAGCCATACCCTAGGATGTGCGTTTTACACGCACGATCCCCAATCCCCATTGCTTTACAGCAAGTGTGAAGACTGCGAGAGAGATGTCGTCACGGTTACGGTAGAACAGCGCCATACCCTAGGATGTGCGTTTTACACGCACGATCCCCAATCCCCATTGCTTTACAGCAAGTGTGAAGACTGCGAGAGAGATGTCGTCACGGTTACGGTAGAACAGCGCCATCTCTCTCGCAGTCTTCACACTTGCTGTAAAGCAATGGGGATTGGGGATCGTGCGTGTAAAACGCACATCCTAGGGTATGGCTAATGCGCAATAAGCATTTCAAAAAACATATATGACGCAGAGGGCGCTCCAGTAGCGTAAAGGATTAAGGGATGAAAGATTTGGTGTGACTGACGTAGCGGTCGAAATTCGAATAGCTCAGTTGGGAGAGCAATGCGCCGGAAACGCAGAGGTCGCGGGTTCAAACCCCGCTTCGATTGTAGTAGATCGCATTCAATTTTTCTTTCTTAATTTACCTTTGTGTCATTATTTATAAAAATAAAAATGTGGTATTACCACATAAAAAATATAGAATCGATAAAAAGATTTTATACAAATATTTAGAACAGCGCCATCTCTCTCGCAGTCTTCACACTTGCTGTAAAGCAATGGGGATTGGGGATCGTGCGTGTAAAACGCACATCCTAGGGGGGTGCGTCCCATGAGATATAACTACATAATATATAATTTCATATTAATAACGTTCACAAGATATAATAAACTTTTGATATAACATCAAAATCAATATTTTTATGAGGAATAACGGTCAATTAGCATAATACTCATGTTGTAGAATGATTTTTTATATAACACTCAAATACTCTAAATTCAGTTGATATAACATACATAACGTATATCGATCATAGTATATACTTTCTTTTAGTATAACGATTAGAAAATATAATAGCGTATGATATACTAAATAATATGTATGCAACGCTGGGTGCGTATTTTCTCACATAACTTTTTAAGTCCTATTATCTGAAGTCCGAAAATATTTCTCATACTATTTTATATCATAATGGTCACTCTTCATAAAAAAAATTAATACTAACGATCGGAACTCATAATTATCAGAACTCATAAGATCACTAATCATACAACTTGTTTACACTAATATTTTTTTTCATATATTTTCTTACACTACTAATCGTAACTCATAATCATCAGAATTCATAGTCATCCGAATTCATAATCATCAAAACTCATAAAATCAACACTCATACACCTTGTTCATACTAATATTTGAACCACTGATAATAGATTGGATTACAAAATTTGAACGAGCGAGCGAGCGAAGCGAGCGAGCAAAACCTTTCAGAGCAGATCCGACGTGGCCGGGTTAGGTTAGAATGTCAGGCGGGAGCGAAGCGTAGCGAGCTCCCGCCTGGCCTTCGAGGTTATTTTTTTTTGCGTCCCGAAAAAAAGGCTTGCTTATATCATAGAGTAAATTCATACTGTTTACATACAAGGACAACCCACCGAACCACTACCAGGAAAATAGATTGATCGATCATAGTATATACTTTCTTTTAGTATAACGATTAGAAAATATAATAGCGTATGATATACTAAATAATATGTATGCAACGCTGGGTGCGTATTTTCTCACATAACTTTTTAAGTCCTATTATCTGAAGTCCGAAAATATTTCTCATACTATTTTATATCATAATGGTCACTCTTCATAAAAAAAATTAATACTAACGATCGGAACTCATAATTATCAGAACTCATAAGATCACTAATCATACAACTTGTTTACACTAATATTTTTTTTCATATATTTTCTTACACTACTAATCGTAACTCATAATCATCAGAATTCATAGTCATCCGAATTCATAATCATCAAAACTCATAAAATCAACACTCATACACCTTGTTCATACTAATATTTGAACCACTGATAATAGATTGGATTACAAAATTTGAACGAGCGAGCGAGCGAAGCGAGCGAGCAAAACCTTTCAGAGCAGATCCGATGTGGCCGGGTTAGGTTAGAAGGTCAGGCGGGAGCGAAGCGTAGCGAGCTCCCGCCTGGCCTTCGAGGTTATTTTTTTTTTGCGTCCCGAAAAAAAGGCTTGCTTATATTCATACTGTTTACATACAAGAACAACCCACCGAACCAGGCAAATAGATTGGATTACAAAATTTGAACGAGCGAGCGAGCGAAGCGAGCGAGCAAAACCTTTCAGAGCAGATCCGACGTGGCCGGGTTAGGTTAGAATGTCAGGCGGGAGCGAAGCGTAGCGAGCTCCCGCCTGGCCTTCGAGGTTATTTTTTTTTGCGTCCCGAAAAAAAGGCTTGCTTATATCATAGAGTAAATTCATACTGTTTACATACAAGAACAACCCACCGAACCACTACCAGGAAAATAGATTGGATTACAAAATTTGAACGAGCGAGCGAGCGAACCGAGTGAGCAAAACCTTTCAGAGCAGATCCGACGTGGCCGGGTTAGGTTAGAAGGTCAGGCGGGAGCGAAGCGTAGCGAGCTCCCGCCTGGCCTTCGAGGTTATTTTTTTTTGCGTCCCGAAAAAAAGGCTTACTTATATTCATACTGTTTACATACAAGAACAACCCACCGAACCACTACCAGGAAAATAGATTGGATTACAAAATTTGAACGAGCGAGCGAGCGAAGCGAGTGAGCAAGACCTTTCAGAGCAGATCCGACGTGGCCGGGTTAGGTTAGAAGGTCAGGCGGGAGCGAAGCGTAGCGAGCTCCCGCCTGGCCTTCGAGGTTATTTTTTTTTGCGTCCCGAAAAAAAGACTTGCTTGTTATTCATACTGTTTACATTCAAGAACAATCCACCCAACCACTTCCAGGAAAGTAATAGATTAGATTAGGTTAGTTTCATAATAAAGGTACAAAAATAAACTTTTTTTATATATTTTTATTTTTGGTCCAAAACTACCTTAAAAAAATATGCTTTCCATAATGTTACCATTATGAAAAACAATATTTTGACACACACACTGACTACACAATTTATGTGCAGGCGGTTATTCTATACGAGCATTATGCATTTTGGTGTTAGATGTATTGAATAATATACATTATAAATCTGAGATATTATGAACGTTATACGTTATGATCGTTATATACAATGATATTATACTTAAATAACGTTATACTTAACAAAAATAGATATTTTGATGTTATATCTAACGTTCGTTATACACCTTGAACGGTATACAAAACAAGCTTATACAATATGAGCGTATATAATATGAATATTATAGTATAAGTTCTTATATCTTATATTACTTACCCCATCCTAGGGTATGGCTAATGCGCAATAAGCATTTCAAAAAACATATATGACGCAGAGGGCGCTCCAGTAGCGTAAAGGATTAAGGGATGAAAGATTTGGTGTGACTGACGTAGCGGTCGAATAGCTCAGTTGGGAGAGCAATGCGCCGGAAACGCAGAGGTCGCGGGTTCAAACCCCGCTTCGATTGTAGTAGATCGCATTCAATTTTTCTTTCTTAATTTACCTTTGTGTCATTATTTATATTACTTATTTGTCAAGAATTAATGTCATAAACATTTATACCATAATATACCGTCAAGAATGAAAAGGAAATAATTAAATACAATTAATTTAACTTAATATTTACAGAGGATGATAAGAAAGGTAAGTCTCACCAAAAATTATTTAAATTATGTACATCAGTTACTACCTGCGACGAAAAACAACTATGATATTTATCCCCCCCACGCACCTTACCATTAAAGGAAGTTATTAAATACAATTAATTTAACTCTATATTTACAGACGATGACAAGAAAGGTAGGTCTTAAGTTTTATGGTAATACATTTGCTATCTGCGACGTAAAACGACTACGATATCTATTTGTCAGTGATTAATGTCATCATACTCATCATAGATCAAATATTATTCAATTTATACTATATAAGCCCCCGCCACTCACCTTACCGTTAAAAATTGACAACGCGGTTGGCGCAGTTTGCAGACACCTGCCTACTGAGCCGGCGGTTCCGGGTTCGAATCCTGGCCGAGGCAAATATTTGTGTGATGAACTCAAATATTTGTTCTTGGGTCATGGATGTTATCTATATATTATGTATATCGTCGTCTAGGTTGATTTGTGTATGATTGTCCCATAATATTTATTATTTATTGTATTATTTTATTAAAAGCATTTAATTATATAAATCAAATAATTTAATCTTTACAGAGGATGATAACGATAAGAAAGGTAAATATTTTATCACCTGAAACATACAACCCTATTTAAATTATATCAATGTTAAACAATTCTATTTTATATCATATAAATTAGGAGCGAAAGCACTGGCCCACAGAAAACTATCATTTGTTTGCCTTAGATTTATATCACAAAAAATTATACCATACAATAAAGAGCCAAAAGGCAAAAAAAAATGAAATAAATTTAATTTAATATTTGCAGACGATAAGAAAGGTAAGTACCGTACCACATTTAAATATCCTATTTAAAATATGTAAATAAATCAATTCTAACGCCGCAGCTTAGAGTAGAGGTCAGCCCAAAAAAAAAAAATATAATTTTAATTTTGTATTCATATATTTATAAAATATTATTTATACCATATAGCGTCAAAAATGAAAAGGAAAAAATTAAATTAATTAATCTATTGAAAAGAATTAAAGTTTAATACATATATGAATCCATTGGTATTTGGGACAAGACGAAGACAATTTTAAGGATTAGAGTAATACTTACATAATTAAATAAGGTGATAACAAATTACATGCCAATACTTTAAGAGATGTTAATTTACTCTAAATAGGAATTTAGAATTTTATTTAAATATTTTTTTTTTTGTTATTATGTCCCGAACAGAAAAATAATAAAATCCTGCCTAAACTAATCATCCTGTGCATTTAACTGAAAAGGTGGTTATCACTTTCTGTCATGTAAAAATCGTTGAATGCACAAAGTACAAATGGCGAACTTAATACCATAAAGGTATTCTCTACCAGTCAACCAAACGACAACCAACGGCCAAACAGAAACTAGCAGTTAGTGCAGGATCAGTAAAAGCCGTGCATTGTCTTTTGTCCCGTTTTGTGTTTTTAGCTGATGTGCTTATGTTTTTGCTTTCATATTATAGAAAGTATATTAACAATATTTAAAGCCACAATATTACAATACACATACGTACCAAATAAAAAAAAATTAACCCTATAAAACATCATATAGGCAATCAATCCTCAAATTCTTTGGCGAAATGTCATTTTGATGTGAAGATTGACCTCCATTTTTTATTTCAGCTGTGACTGTCACGGCTCTAATAAAGTCCTGTAAAGCGGACGAGAAGTGTAACGGCGAAAACACATACGTGTGCGAAGCGTGCGTGCTGAAGTCGGTTAAATGCAACGGGAATGATGACGACAAGATTAAGTTCAGCACAGTAGAAAAGAAGATAACCTTCGACATTGAAAAGTACGTGCATCTTTCTACTAGTGCTTTCGTGAGGCTTTTAGGGTTCCGTACCCAAAGGGTAAAAACGGACCCTAATACTGAGACTTCGCTGTCCGTCCGTCCTTCCGTCCGTCTGTCACCAGGCTCTATCTCAAGAACGGTGATAGACAGTTGAAATTTTAACAGATGATGTATTTCTATTGCCGCTATAACAACAAATACTAAAAGTAAAATAAAATAAATATTTAAGGGGGGCTCCCATAAAACAAACTTGTTATAGATTATGGTACGGGACCCTTCATGCGCGAGTCGGACTCGCACTTGCCCAATTTTTTTTTACATTAGTGCGATAATTATCGAACTATTTCACGGGAATGCGACCTGCAGACGAGACTACCCGGACATCTTGACAACGGACATACAAAATCATTTTTTGCTCAAGTTGGAACGGAGCCGCCTCGCTCAATTCGCTCACTCTGCCAATTGACAAGATTTCATATCGTTAAGACTACAATTTTATTTCTTTCTGCATTCCGCTTAGAAATAGAACGTAAATCACTGTTTTTCTATTTTTCCTAACATTACCTACTAATTATTAATTTATTAAAATCTACTCATTCTTAAATGTACACTCCAAAACTATGACACAATAGATAGGTTACTTTACAAAAAAAAACAAATGATGTTGAGCTTATCGTTATTGACAGCTTATTTTTTTTCGCGGATGGGTCGAAGACTACAAATATATACAGACATAGTTGTCGTAAATTTCGGTTATTTTACGTTTTTTTTTCTTTGCATACCTACTTACAGTAAAATAAATTCAAATATATTTTTAGGGTTTACACGACGCAAAGCTCTTTCGATCTCTGTATTCATTTCCACCTATTAGAAATATGAAAACTTGTCGATTTGGATAAGAAGAAAATAATGTGCTCAACGAATTACTGTTATTTTCAGATTCGAAGATGCAAACTCTTGCGTGTACATGGGAGAGTTCGAGGTCAATGGGGCAGTTGAAGAGAAACCCCTCGTTGCTTTAGATAGTAAGTTCTTTTACGTCATATATACGGCCCAGCCACAAATTCGGTGTTAAGGTGCGTACGCACTAAGCGTAACTACGCGACGCAACCAAATATTTTTGTATAGAATTAGATGTCGCGCCGCGTAGTTCCGCTGACGCGTAGTGCGTTATATCCCATACAATTCCATAAAAATAATATTTGGTCGCGTCACGTAGCGTCGCTCTGCTGCCGCATAGTTACGCCCAGTGCGGTCCTGCCTTTATAGTCAAACCATGCTAACTCTTTCAAGCAAATGAACTGTCGAACCATACAAAGTGAGTTGACAGTTCATTTACATAATTTGGAACAGTTAGCGTGGTTGGACTCTAGCGGCGAGCGGGGCAGCAAGCATGCCACGGTCACCGCACGATCCGTCTGAAACCGCAGCACGTGCGGCATCCCAAGTAGCACACGAGCTCGAGCTGTATAAGCGCTTATACGACCCTTATACCGCTTATTTAAGCTGAATAAAGGCTATGTGCTATTTGGCATCTCTTGGTAAAAGATGCGTTGTAAAAGTATAATCAAAAACGTTAATACCGTGAGCAAAAAATTAATTAAAAATATATGAACTGGTTTCAATTATTAGCGGTATATTGTTGTTCATTTTAAGAACTCGACTGTCCATGAAAGTGAAAAATTCTTTAGTTTTTATAGAATCTTTTATTGTTTTTTTTTTCATAGTTATAAAAATATCTTAAGTATAACGCGGTGGATAATTTTTATTACATTTCCATTTCCAATAAAAATATCTACAAATAGTTAATGTACATTTCAAACTAACTGTTTGTATTTTTGTATATTTCAGATAGCGATACCAGTAAGTACAACTGTTACAGTGTCTATTAACATCATTGAGATTACCTATATAAATAGCTTGATTTTTAGGGTTCCGTACCCAAAGGGTAAAAATGGGACCCTATTACTGAGACTTCGCTGTCCGTCCGTCCGTCAGTCCATCCGTCCGTCCGTCCGTCCGTCTGTCACCAGGCTGTATCTCAACAACGGTGATAGCTAGACCGTTGAAATTTTCACAGATGATGTATTTCTATTGCCGCTATAACAACAAATACTAAAAATAAAATAAAATAAATATTTAAGGGGGGCTCCCATACAACAAACTTGTTAAGATTATATATATATATATATATATGTATAGGAGGGTTTGGTTTGGGTTATGATTTTGAACGGTACTTTGGTACGGATACCTTGCGGTGTAATTTTTTTGTTGTATTGTTTATAATATTTACTGCGAT
This sequence comes from Apotomis capreana, assembly GCA_947623375.1. Taxonomy (NCBI): domain Eukaryota; kingdom Metazoa; phylum Arthropoda; class Insecta; order Lepidoptera; family Tortricidae; genus Apotomis; species Apotomis capreana. The sequence goes on from OX392523.1 coordinate 10,683,927, forward strand.
TACATATTGAGCAATGACCATGGCCGATTCTTAGATGACGCTGCTTTCACAATTTTTTTCCTATTTTAAAAACTAGTCGGGATAATCAGATAAAAATAATAGTCTTGGGTTCTGTGATAATAAATTAATGAAATTAGCTTAAAAAGTATTAAATATATATTCACTGGGGTATATTTTCAGCCCTTGGTGGTAAGTACAATATACTACTTTAATGTATAATTACTACAAATACTTAGTAACCCTGTGAACTGTCGACCTCGCGATTAAATTTTAAAATTGCTAAATTTATATATTTTTTCGTTTTTAACCTTCATTTTAACGACGCGGTTGGCGCAGTGCACCTGCCTACTGAGAGTACCTACTGGGCCGGCGGTCCTGGGTTCGAATCCCTGCCGGGGCCACTAAATGTGATGAACTCGAATATTTGTTCCTGAATCATGGATGTTATTTATATAATTATATTATGTATATCGTCGTTTAGTACCCATAGCAGCTTTGCTTAGTTTGGGACTAGGTCGATTTGTGTAAGTTGACCCTTATTTTTTTATATCCACCATTTGGAAAAATATCGAAAAAATGAATGGACAAACAAAAATCTTTAATACATGCTAATTATTGTCTGTTGATAACCAATACTCGCTATGTAACAAATACCTACTTAAAATAAAGCTCGTATCTCAGTGTCAATATAAAATATAAATATAACGTGGGCCCTGTAACATAGGTAAGCAAAAAATTAAAACATAGATTATACTCGTTAAACTGAACAACATTTGTTCAGCAACTTTAAAAAAAAGTCAGTATTCAAAATTATATTATTTCAAACAAATTAAATAGTATTTTCAATGTATGTCGTCCAACGTTGACATTCCCTGAGCATTGTCATAGCTGTCACTCTGTCGGACATTTCGCAATACATTGCTTCTTTGTGTAAACTTTATTTTACAAAATGTCATTTAATACACGTTATTTTCAGAAGTTGCTTAACAAATGTTGTTTAGTTTCAAGGGACGAATCTATGTTTTAATTTTTTGCTCCTGTTACAGGGCCCACCCTTTATATTTAACCAGATACGAGGTTTTGAAGAGTACCTAGTGACAGAAATTTGACGACGCGGTTGGCGCAGTTTGCAGACACCTGCCTACTGAGCCGGCGGTCCCGGGTTCGAATCCCGAAGCCGAAGGCCGGGGCAAATATTTGTGTGATGAACTCGAATATTTGTTCTTGGGTGGGTTCATTTATATTATCTGTATATGTATTTATATATATAATATTATGTATATCGTCGTCTAGTACAGTACAAGCTTTTGCTTAGTTTGGGACTGGATCGATTTGTGTTTGATTGTCCCTTATTTATTATTATATTTAATTTTAGTGAGTTTTGCTTGTGTTGTGTGTTCTGTTAAATTAATCGATGTCGTGTTTAGACATTGCCCCCGACAAGGAGACGAAGAAGGTTGGGGAGGCCTTTGAGAAAGAGATCCCGATCACTGGATCAGAAGAAGTAGAAGAGGTAAGAGTGAGCAGGCTTCGGACTTTTCATAGCACGGTAGTCAGTGGCTTTGGGGGGTCGACCGGGTGCTGGCTTCTAAAGGGCCTTTCTTTAACCAGGACTAGGCGCCTAGGACGCCAAATCGCCAAATAATGACTAACACGCCTGGAGCGCCTCTGTTGCATAGTTAAAAGACAAAACCAATCAGCTATTTAACCCTTTGAACGCCAAGCCACTAAAGTGGTCGTTTGCTGTCGTGCCTACCACGCCAAAGACCACTAAAGTAATGGCGGACGCTGTCTTATAAGGTATATTTTCGTTCTTTCTTTTTTAAACTATTGGCGCATTTTGACATGGGAGGAAAAGCGTTCAAAAGGTTAATTTCTAGAATCTGACATACAATTAAAACAGCTACATGACACAGTTGTCACAACTTGACAATACAGACAAATAAATAAATGAATGTATATGTCAGTCTCTATGGCTCATACCGGCCCTGACGGTAGGACGTTAGAGAGGCATGGAGCCGGCATCATCATAAATTTAAGAGTAACACTTTTTTAAATAGAAATCTGCCGTGAATCTCAGTCATATTAAAATATATACGAAACGAGGTTACTCACGTCGTAGAAGTCCGAATATCGATCGAGTCGTTTCGAATCGATGCGCGATTCATCATCAGGAGCTACGATCAAGTTTGCCTCCAGTCTAAGAGTTAGTTATTGGACTGCGACACTCTTCGCCCGCTGACAGTTTTACCCCACCTTACTTTAAATAATTTCACTCTTGAACTATTGACGCTCGAGCGTAGTGAAATTGCTAAAATTCCCTTGTTTAACAATGTACTATAATATAATATTTCGTTTCTCAACTTTACATTTCCCTGTGTTGTTATTTCCAGGTGCATGTTAATGGACACGCGTTAGATAAAGATAAAGGTGAATACTCGGTAAGAATAACTTACTTTATTTTATTACTAGCTGCGCTTCGCTCATCCTACGAGATAATAAATAAACACTTAGATAAATATATATATTCATAATATATACCCGTTTTTTAGGAATAAACTCCACTACCCGAAGGTTGTCTGGAAGAGATCGCTCTTTAGTGATAAGACCGCCTGTTGACTATCTATTTTTAATTTGTTTATATGTGATTTCTTGTGTAAATGTTTTTTGGTGTGCAATAAAGCGTACTTGTATTATATTGTATTGTATACACATATATATAAATAAACACAGATGAAACACACTGATCAGATAAGCTAAGAATTCACAACTCTAGCTAGCGTAGAGGTCACGCAAACATTTTTTTGAAAGCGCACTTGTTCGGAGCTTGCTTGATCTTAACCCTTAAATGCATGAATTAAAAAAACACAATATTATAAAATATTATTTTATTTCGAATAAATGTTTCTTGTTATCAACCAGTAATTCATTTTTGTTTATGTAAGTAAGCTGCATCTTACACCATGCATTTAAGGGTTAAGGGGAAGGCGGTTCCAGACGCGGGACACTTGGACGGTGAACGATTTGGACATAAAACCAGTACGGGACGAGGGATGGAGAGATAAAGATTGCCAGAAGAGCGAAATTGACGGTCACGGGTTACACCATAATAGTGAAAAAAGTTTTTGAGATATTCCGGAGATATTGGGTTATTCGCTTCATTCTATTCGAATGGCTGAATTCAAATTCTACTATATATTTCATTTGTTTCAGTTCGCCGAAGGCAAGCTGCATATTAAGATTGAGGCAGTCGCTAAAGAACACTTCGGCCACTACCAGGCTAAGTTCAAGGTCGGAGAGGGAACCGTCACAAAGAACATTCTAGAACTGGAAGAGTAAGTGTCTTCTTCTTTTCAACCAACTTCAAAATAAAGCATTAAAAATTATGCGTTATAAAACTAAACACTTATGATTACGCCGAGGCCTAGTACCTAAGCGAAACTGCCACGAATGACATTGACATTGTTGACAAAACATCATCATGTCAGTGTACGAAATTAGTTCCAGTGAAATTCCGAATGCGGCGAATCCTCATATAGGTACCTATTTGTGGTCAGGCTTTACAAATAAATAACATAGGTACAAAGGCGAACGTATCCCTATAAGGGATCTCTTCCAATAATAATACAATATTTTTATGTATTGTCTTTATTATTAGGTACACATACCTATGTGACTAACATTTGTTTTATATATTTAGGATTGAAGACGCATCGGGAGGAGGCGGTAAGTTAATCAAAGATACATATTAAGAGGATATAATGTATATATATATTACGAAACAGTTAGCGCTGTTTGTAGTGCACCTTCCTACTGTGCCGGCGGTCCCGGGCTCACATCCCGGCCAGGCATATTTGTGTGATTAACTCGAAAATTTGTGCTGGGACAACTGGGGCAACAGATGCTAAAAACAGAATAAAATAAATATTAAAGTGGGGCTCCCATACAACACACGTGGTCAGTTGCGTTAACTTTGCACCTCATTTGTATGCGGCGCCATTAACTTAACCCACCCAGTTAAGATGGGAGTGTTTGTACGGAACCCTCGGTGCGCGAGTCCGACACGCACTTGGCCGGTTTTTCTATTTATTACAAACATACAGACATACACGGCGGAGAATTTTGCTTAAAAGGTGTTATTGTTATTGAAGTGAAACTTCTAATGCGACTTCCAACAAGGTTGCGTTAAACGTTTAACGGTTGCGTTAAACGTTTAACGCGACCGTGGAGGGGGTAGGAAAGCACTGTTGCGCTAAACCTTCAACGCTCCTGGGGAGGGGGAATAGAAAGACAGAGCGACAGTGGAGGAGTTTGTCTTAAAGAAACAATATGAGTTCACTAAAAATCCATTTCTACCCCTTGAACCAAAACGCTTCCTAATTTTCATTTCAACATTACAAAGTTTCACTTCTTCCGCGCGGAGGGACTCCACGCACTATTTTTTATACTTATTATCATAAGCTTCTATTGTAAAAATTAACGATTTCATTGCAGATGCACCGCCAGGTAAGTTTTTATTAGTTCGTATGTTAGCACACTTTCGCCACTTATAGATTATATATTGTAATATTAGTATTGTTACGCCGGTAGGTTAGGTCAAAAGCGCCGACGGCCGGCGCGAGTTAGTTACATTTTAGCTGCGATCGAGTGCTAGTACAAGGATAATCGGAGAGAAAGACTTGAGTGATTAGTGCGCTTACAGTACAGTTCGTGTGAATAGTGAGTGCATAATTTGTGAAATAGTGTGTGTGTTTTAATTAGTGGATTTTAAGTACAGTTCGTGTGAATTGTAAGTGCGTAATTTGAGTAATAAAGTGTGTGCTTTCATTTGTGGATTAATTTGTGCTTTTCTATCAAATACGAACCCCACGCTCGTAACAGTATGAACTTCCATTGTACACTATAAACTATTTTATAAATATTGACACCAAGGCACAGAATAAAGGCAGTATGTACTGAAGCCGCAATCTTTTATTATTTGCTTTTGGAAAGGAATCAGCCTACTTGTTGCTGATTGGTAATTTTGAATGACGTGCAACATAGTTGGCTGTGTAGCACGATGTGGGGCGTGTCATTATCATAATCCTAGGGTTGCCTACACCAACAAAACGGAAACTACGTCTTGGCAATTGTACTTATTCTACACGCTACTTTTATTAAATGTTCAATACGTCCTAAATCAGATGCACCTGGCCCGATCTTTATGATGATTTCCCATCATCAGACCTAGACTTAACGGCAATGGGAAAACCGTAGTTGTAACTCTTTTGGATAAAAAAAAATTATTTACATTTTACGAAGAAATTCGGTGAACAAACGTACAAAAAGATTCAATACAGACGATTCACAAAATAAATTGAAATAATTATATATATATATATGTATATACAATAAAAATATAATCGATGCGTTTGCGTTGGCTCCTCTTCGAACGTGACGATTCTAGCCGAATCAAGGCGGAGCGATGGGTGGGCCGGGTCACAATTGTGACCCGAAATTTGTATGTATATTTAGCGATACGCAACGCGGAGGGAATCCCCCTTGACCAAGGAAAATTATCAAAGTAACATGTAATGTGATCCACTACAATTTAAGCTGGCCTCGAAACGTTTCCGGCGTAGTGCTCTTCCGAAGACTACAAAATACAAAAAATACAAAATATTTTATTTCATAAAATACAGTTCATTATGATCTATGGGATGGAGCCACCCAGTAAGCATATAATTGCCTGTGTTGGGAGAAAAGACTATCATTTTGGTCATGTCAGTCACACCAAATCTTTGATTCTATAATTTCTACGCTACTAGAGCGCCCATTGCGTCCTAGTTGTTTGCTGGTATTAAATAAATTAATTAATAAAAATGTGGTATATTGCCATTAAAAACAATGGATAAAAATAATAATTAAACTATTTTATATTATTTTAATTAGCATTAGCATTGATTTTATATAATAACTAGCATTCACCCGCGGCTTCGCTCGCGTGCCTATACAATATACATCATCCTACGGGAACAATGCTCTTTTTTCAGGATTAAAAGTAGGCTATTTGTTAAATTAGGGTATAATCTGCAATCTGCATTTCTCTCATGCATATCCGTCCAGCCATTTTAGCGTGAAGAAGTAACAAAACATACACAGACTTTCGCTTTTCTAATATTACTGGGAAATACTTTTTATTTTATCTATCTATACTCCACTTTATCAAATCAAATCGAAAACTCAAGCACTCAAATCAAACGATCTCAGCTTTTACTGTACCAAATAAAGTTCACTTCAAAATCCATAACTGGAAGTGAAGCTAAGACACCGGGATATGTGTGCATTTTATTTTGTATAAAGCTTTTATAATGTCCCCAGCCTCCGCTTATCGACTTGGGATATTCGAGATTGGTTTAATGATTCTAAGCCACGTTCTAAGTTACGTTTACGTCATGTTCTATTGTAAGAAAAGGTTCTCTTCGTTGATTAATGAAAAATGTATTATTCTGAGCCAGATAAACGTAATTCAGAATTCTGAAATGACTTAACATAATTATTGAAAAGCTTGAATGTATTTATTACGGATGCAGGAAGTTTCCCGATCATTACTCCTCCCGTCCCAACGCGCCGCCCGCCTATAGGTACCGATTGACGACGATCGAGATGCCACCAAATACTATATTTTTAATCTATTAGGATAACGCGGGTCTCTATCCATACCTCAAAAGCAAAAACAGAACCCCCTTATAGGATCACGTGTAGCTGTCTGTCAGTCCGTCTGTTACAACCGATTTTCTGCAAAACTACTGGACCGATTAAATTGCTATTTGGCACAAATGCTTTCAAGAATTTTCATGACCACAAATAAAATTTCAAAATTGGTGGCATTTTCGTAGTTAACGTCCCAACAAACCATAAAAATTACACCCATACTCATATTTAGACATTTCAACCCCATTTCACCCCAACAGGGAAGATGTTAATTCACGTCCGCCACGTTGGATTTTAAAATCGTTGCGGTTTTCGTAATCAGCGACCCGATAAACCATAAAAGCATTACCAATGGATTTTCAGACCTTTGTCACCACATTTCTCCCTTTTAGGGGTTGAATTAAAAAAAAACCTGAAACACGGGTTTACTCATTTATTGTTAGAAATACTCCTGTGAAGTTTCGAATAAAATAGCCTAACTAATCTTGTTTCCCCATACAAACTCTGGAACCCCATTTCACCCCTTTAGGGGGTGAGTTTTGAAAAATCCTTTCTTAGTGCACCCCTACACCTTATAAGGAACCTACGTGCCAAATTTAAACTCTCTAGAACCAGCGGTTTAGTATTTAGACATTTCAATCCCATTTCACCCCAACAGGGGAGTAACATTGGTAATTTAACTCACGTCCGCCACGTTGGATTTTAAAATCGTTGTGGTTTTCGTAATCAGCGACCCAATAAACCATAAAAACAATACCCATGCTGATTTTCAGACTTTCTCACCACATTTCGCCCTTATAGGAGTTGAATTTTCAAAAAAACCTGAAACACGTGTTTACTCATTTATTGTTAGGAATACTCCTGTGAAGTTTCGAATAAAATAGTCTAACTAATCTTGTTTCCCCATACATACTTTGGAACCCCATTTCACCCCTTTAGGGGGTGAGTTTTGAAAAATCATTTCTTAACGGATGCCTACGTCATAACATCTACCTGCATGCCAAATTTCAGCCCGATCCGTCCAGTGGTTTGGGATGTGCGTTGATAGATCACTATGTCAGTCAGTCACCTTTGAGTTTTATATATATAGATATTTTATGATGACTTAATTGAGATTCCACTGTTAACTATTAATAGCTTGTATGTGACATCGTTAATCCAATTTAGGTTATAAAATGTACTAAGATGACAGATGTCTTACTATAACTATTTTCTATTTTTTAGCGGGTGGTAAGTATTTAGACGACCTATCTCTTGTTAGGTCTTAAATTAGTATGAAATAAAACTGCCAATTAGTATGTATTTTCTATTATTTTAATGAGCATTTAGCTTTGATTGTATAATAATATTTTATGATTAATCAATTGAGATTCACACTGTAAACCATTATAATATTCGTAGCTTGTAATGTGACATCTTTAATCGAATTTAGGTTATAAAATGAACTAATATGTCAAATGCCACACGCTCAGAGCTATATGAAATATACTATAACTATTTGCTATTTTTTCAGGAGGTGGTAAGCATTTCGACGACCTATATCTACTTAGGTCTTAAATTAGTATGAAATTGCCAATTAGTAACCTTTGCATCATAAACGAAATGTTTTTATTGAAGAGAATAATTGTATGCGCTGAGAGGGATTTTTTTAAATCCACGTCTCCATGTTTTTCCGCGACAGACGGGTGAACTGCCAACTGTTCTATCAAATCCAGTAGCTAAATTTTGTGGAATTGCCTTGCCCATGAATACCTAAAATACCAAACGAGCGAAGGCGAGAGAAAAACCTAGCGTTTACATAACGGAGGCAACCCTACCGCACATTCCAATGACTTTGCGTCACCCGTGTCCGTGTCCAATAGGAGCAGTAGGCATCGATAGCGGTAGGAGCGCCCTTCGTCCATATGTGACCTGTTACGTAGTGACTTGTATATAATCGGGACATGCGACTCTTTCTCGCGCAAGATATATTACCTTCCTCTTGCTATTCGATAATGTGAGAGAGTGACGGGTGCATGACGCTAACGCTAGTGACAGTTGTACTAGGGATGCTGGTCTGTCAAGATGTTTCTCGCCTATGTTTTGGCCGGGTTTTTTAAATTTGGAATTTAGTAAATTTATGAAAAATTTAATGTCTGGATCGCCGGTCCACCAATCGAGTCCAGATTGCTGGACCGGCAATCCAGAGGTCCCGGGTTCGATTCCCGGTATCTTCCACCAGGTAACTCATCACAATTTTTCTTTGAGCTTTGATCTTTGTATCAATGGTGTGGAGGATAATATTTAGGGTTCCTTACCCAAAGGGTAAAAACGGGACCCTAATTACTGAGACTTCGCTGTCCGTCCGTCCGTCCGTCCGTCTGTCACCAGGCTGTATCTCAAGAACGTTGATAGCTAGACAGTTGAAATTTTCATAGATGATGTATTTCCATTGCCGCTATAACAACAAATACTAAAAATAAACTAAAATGAATATTTAAGGGGCGCTCCCATACAACAAACTTGTTATAGATTATGGTACGGAACCCTTCATGCGCGAGTCGGACTCGCACTTGCCCAATTTTTTTATTTTTATTTCAGGAGCTGTGACTGTCACGGCCCTAACGAAGTCCTGTGCGGCGAGCGAGAAATGCGACGGCGAAAACACATACCAGTGCGAAGCGTGCGTGCTGAAGTCGGTTAAATGCAACGGGAATGCTGATGACAAGATTCATATGAGCCCAGAAGAAAAGAAGATAACCTTCGAATTTGAAGCGTACATTCATCTTTCCACTACTCGTATTTGGGCAAATTTTTATTTTGTTGTCGATTTATTTTATTCTCGGATTTCAATAAAATTTGGTGAGTTGGTAAAGTTGCTTATTCTGACCATGGTAAGCCCAATTTCACGATATGTCCTACAAATTTTTCTCCATTGAGTTACACAAATGTATTACAGAATTAGACCCAAGGGCCAATTTTTATTTTTTTTATCGAATTATTTATTTTTTATTTCGAGCTCCTAATTCTGTAGGTACTAAATTTTAACACGTTCACTGCGGGTTGAGTCAAATCGGCCTCAATCGCGACCTTACCTCGGTGCGGGGCTAAAAGTTCGTGTTATCTCTCTCGTGCGGGAGCTGCTGCCGTTTACTTACAAGGCGTACGACAAATTCAAATATACATTTATTTATGTTTTCCAAAACCGGACTCGTTGGTACAAGAAAAACGTTTGAGGCCTTAATAAGCCTCAAACGCACCGGGTATACTTTGTTTTCACTCAGTGCGGATTGAGGTACGTATTAATGTGTCAAAAAAGCGACCTCAAAGCCGCACTGAGCGGGACGCCGGCGGCGCGGGAGTCGATCACTTCACGTTAGTGCGGCCACAGTTATCGATGCATAATAAAATAACCACGCGTGTTTCACGATAATCACTTTGCTCAACATTGCCTCTTTAATTATATTTTTAAAAATCATTGTCTCTACAGATGTTTTTAATTTATGTTAATATTTTGTTTAGTCTTATTCTACTAAGTACTCAGTAATAAATTAATAACTCTATAAACATTTAACTTTCCTTAAATATACTGATACTTATAAAAATTGCTTATCGTGATATTAACCTATATAAAAAAACATATACAGGGTGTTACATTGAACGTAATTCAACTCATGATTTTTAAACTCATCTCCCTGATGCTTAAACCCTCTGTTAGGTCTCGTGCTGTTAAAGTCATGTTAACTAATAAATATCACTGTTTTAATTATTCCTTTTTTTTGGTCTCATAGTGGTTACCCTACATAGAGAGCTAAGTGAAAAAAGTTTGAATCTAGTTTTGTAGTGAACACTTACCTTTTTGCTTATCTAGCCCGATAATTTTATGAATAAATGCATTTTGACCATTCTGACACATGAAGCTATCTGTCATAACAAACAAACATTTCGTTTAATTCTTTATTGTCACAGATTATTTTTTAAATAATTAATGCCTCCTACTGCTTATCCGTTTACTAATAATCAGCGATTAATGATGGTAGAACTTTATTTTACACCGCAACACTATCGGGACGCAAGAACTCTTCTACAAGCGATACCCGGAGAGTCCAATCCCCACACGGCAATTGATCAACACATGTGTACAGAATTTGAGAGACTACGGACAGTTCGAGGTCCCAGCTCATGCCCAAGGTAGAGGCCGACGTCCAAGATACTCAGGGGCATTTAGAATACGAGTACTTAGGTATTTTATCCGCCACCCAGCAAACTGTTGAATGCCGAAGGATTACACCCGTTTCACTTTCAACGACTGCAAGATATTGTCTTGGCAGATTATCTCCGGAGAGTATGGTTTTGTGACTGGCTATTACAAAACCACCACCTTAACATTTTATGGTCAGATGAAGCTACCTACTTGCAAAACATGTATTATCAACAAGACGGAGGACGGATTCAGAGTTACCTAGACCCTAGCAAGAGTTCTAGCGATGGATAGGACGCAGCGGTCCAGTGGAATGGTCGCCTCGTAGCCCAGATCTTACTCCACTGGCTAGTAAGAACCAACGAGTTTGTACTCGATAGAGTGAAAAGAAATCTCCAACGACGCGCAGAGCTATGTGTTCACGAAGGAGGTGGACATTTCGAACACTTGTTGAAGTGAATTTGATCTTAACTGTTAATTTTCCTTTTTGATAATAAATTATTTTAAACAGATATCACATGTGTATGTACTAATGCCCCTGATTTTTTTTTTTATGTTAGAATGATAACTGTCACGCTGATAACTAATAACGTAATAACAGAGCTTGACGAATAGGTATGTCAGGTAAGCGTGACGTCACGTGACGTCATCATGATGGGTGACCACACTAAGAGATTTTAATTTCTTTATTTTGTTAGCACTCTGGCAAAAGTTAATTACGACGTATTTTAATAACTCAATTCGTGCATTTTGTTCTCTATCGTTAACTGAGCCGGAATCGCTTAATTTGTATTACGTTCAATGTAACACCCTGTATTCTTTACACAAGTAAATCTGAAGACAAGTGTTTTTATCGTACATGTGAATATATTGTTTATAGTGTCGTAAATCAACGGGTTTATTTAAAATAATCGAAAGATTTATTTCTTCCCTTTAGAGCACTGCATTAAACTAATCTTTTAACTAAGTAAAGCATGTAGGTACTCTAATTACAAGGAAACAAATAATAAACTTATCGATAATTTAGCGATAATTGCCATTCTCTTCACTAGGTTTGGATAAAATGTAGTGCGTTTTGAGATCTGAAAGGTCTTTTTTTCTCTCACCAAAAGTCAGAACCAAGGGCGACGTTAAGGGTATTTTAAGCATTTACTGACGAATGTAAAGCACTTAAAAAAAATGCCTAGTCCGAGTATAGGCAAAGTTATGGACGATTTAAACACCTACTGAAATTCGAGGTCGATTAGGCCTCACCCGCACTGAAAAAGAGCTTAGGTTTGGGCTGATTCGACCTCAGCTAAGGAATGGAACTCTTCCTGCGCACCTGTTTCCTGAAAAATATAACTTGGATCTCTTCAAGTCGAGAGTGAATAGGCATCTTCTAGCCAAGCATGCTCCATCTTAGGCCTTATTGTCACTTAACATCGGGTGCAATCGAGGTTAAATGCATGGCTATTTTGAATAATAAAAAAAAAAAAAACCGCACTCAGTTGAAAGTTCCTTAAGATTTGTTCCGTGAACGTGTTAATACAAAATACGAAATTTAGTAAAAAAAACCATAAATAACTTTGTAACTAAAATTTTGTAGGACAGATCGTGAAATTGGGCTTACCTTGTTCGGAATAAGCAACTTTACCAACTCACCAAATTTTATTGAGATCTGAGAAAAAACCAAATTCGACATCAAAATAAAAATTTGCCCATTTAGAGTCAAAACCATGCGAACGCTACCAAGCAAATGAACTGTCAACTCAAACCATACTAACTGACTCACTCTATTCGTCGACTGTTTCATTTCCAGTGTCATTTCGTAGAAAGCATTTTACTCTGAAAGTTTTAAGCCGTTCACTAAGTATTTGGGATTTTTATAAAAACAAACCTAACCTGTCCTAACCTAATAAACATGATAGTAATATTTACAAGAATTATGAAAAAAAATATGACTCAACAGTGAAAAAAAATTTGGTAGTGAAAATAATTCTGTGAAAAAGCAGAACACCCTCCGTCCGGAGAATTATTATGCGGAAACATTTTTGGCGTCAACTCGCTCACTTCGCTCGCTCGGCCAATTTGGCAAGTGCTTAACAAATTATTGTTATTTTCATTACAGATTCGACGATGCCAACTCCTGCGTGTACATGGGAGAGTTCGAGGTCAATGGGGCGGTTGAAGAGAAGCCCCTCGTTGTTTTAGATAGTAAGTTAGTTTCGTTATAAAACGCTCACTTGTAAAGAACGCTCTCCTTATTAGTTTACGTCATAAGATACAGAGGGCACACTCCTTTACGCTCTCCGCACACTACGGCTTCTTGTGGCCGCCACAGTTCACTTGTCTCTTTTCCACACTCGAAGTGAGAAAAAGAGAGATATACTGTCGCGGCCACTAGAAGCCGTAGTGTGCGCGCGCTCTTACGGCCCAGCCATGACATCGGTCTTAGCGGGGAGCGGGGCGGCGTGGGAACAAATAGGGACAGGCTGCTAGGGCTGCCATCTCTAAATTCGCCGAACCCGGACAGACTTTAAAAAACCCAAATATTTGGCGAAAATCGCACTTTTTCCCCGAAAGTCTCCGATAAAAATATAATTAAAAAAGGAATCGCTTTATTTTCCATTCACATAAAAAGTGTCCGGACCCTTTTTGACCCGGACGGCCCCCGGGCGGGGTCCAAACTAGGATCAATCCGGGGAAACGTGGACGGATGGCAGTCATACGTGCCACGACTTCGGTTTTAGCGGCGCGGGGCGGCAAGCTTGCCACGGACACCGCACGATCCGTCCGCGTGAATCGCAGCACGTGCGGCATCTGTTGGCAAAAGATGCTTTGTCCGCTCATCATACCTAAATTACTAGATGGATTCTAACAAATTTTGGCACAGGGATTGGCACCGAAAGATGGTTATAGGATTTATTCTCATCTACCCGGACGAAGTTGCGGGTACCGATTAATCACTACATAGTATAAAACAAAGTCGCTCCATGCTGTCTGTCTGTCCCTATGTATGCTTAGATCTTTAAAACTACGCAACGGATTTTGATGCAGTTTTAAATTCATAGAGTGATTCAAGAGGATGGTTTATATGTTTATACAATGCATGCATAATTTATCAGTATTGCACCCATGCGAAGCCGGGGCGAGTCGCAAGTAATTCATAAATTAACTCTATTTCCAAAGTATTGATGAAGTCCAGCAAAATATTCATCCGAATATCCGACCATAACCAACAAATACAATAACACGGTTAAAATAACTACAAATAGTTTATTTATATTTGAAAATAATCGTTTGTAATTTTCAGATAGCGGTACCGGTAAGTACAACGGTCAAGATATTACCAGAGGTTGTTTTATAGAAACGTTTCATCGAAGTATCATTTCATAGAACTTAATTCATCGAAAGCATTTTTATTCTGAAACCATAAAATAAGTATTTTGGAATGTGATAACGCAAATCTATCTTAACCTAACCTAATCTATAGGTTGACATTTTCAACATTTCTGAAGACTTCCGACGAAAAAAATGTCTATGAAATGTAACTTCTTCTAAATGAAGCATTCAGCGAAGTAATTTTTTTTTGGGTTCCGTACCCAAAGGTTTTACGGGACCCTATTACTGAGACTTCGCTGTCCGTCCGTCTGTCACCAGGCTGTATCTCAAGAACGGTGATAGCTAGACAGTTGAAATTTTCACAGATGATGTATTTCTATTGCCGCTATAACAACAAATACTAAAAATAAAATAAAATATTTATACAACAAACTTGTTATAGATTATGGTACGGAACCCTTCATGCGCGAGTCAGACTCGCAATTGCCCAATTTGTTTAGACATGACTTGAACTGTATCAGGGCTGGTTAGCCATCATTACCAGTAGTCGGACTTTGCGTGAGAGTATAATTAACCCGCTAATGGGATTATCGCGCCACAGGGGTAATTTGGGTTGGGATGACGCGGGCGCACTGTGCGCATGGACTGAGTCGTGAATAGACTGAACCGAATCAGTCTGACTTAGGGCGGGAGGAGAGGGGACTCCGTGAAGTGTTTTTTTTATAAAAGAAGAGAACTATTAATACCAGCACTGCATTAATCAAACGATATTGAATGGGTACAACCCCCGACGAAAAAAGAGGGGTGTTATAATATAAGTTTAACATATGTAATCTGTGTATCTTGTGTAACTTTTTTAATCAGAAGACTTGTCCGTCGAGATGGTTCTTAGCATTTGGTGGAAACAGGACTAGTAAGTTCCAAGATATTCATGTTTTATTGGAACTAGTGACAAAATCTCAGCCAATATTGAAGCTAAGAATTTCTATATTTTGTAGTTATGTTCAGTTTTAGTATCATTTTCTGTATCGATTTATATTTTTAGCCGTTGGTGGTAAGTACCTTTTTTACAACTTTAATGTAATTTTTTCCCGACTGTGAATTTGTCAAAATTATTACAATTGTAGGCGCTGTGAGCTCTAGACCTCGCGAATTTGCTTCAAAATTGCTGAAATTTGTAATTTTCTACGTTTTAAACCCCATGTATATCCGCCATTTTGAAAAAAAAGACTAAAATGTATAAAAAGCATCTATATACTTATCGAACCTCATAAATTTCAAGAGTATCGGTTGTGAAATGCGGCCGGAAAGCCAAACATCCTAACATCAAACATCTGCAAAAAATACATATATACTCACGGTAGTTTTTATGTAAAATTGATGTTGTGTTTAGAAATTGGACACGCCAAGGAGACAAAGAACGTCGGGGAGGCCTTCGAGAAAGAGATCCCGGTAACTGGGGCAGAAGAAGTAGAAGAGGTGAGAATAAGCAGGCTCCGGACTAATCATTATTATAAACGGTTTCTGTCAACGTTTACGTAACCGGCTTTACGTAAAACGACAAGTTGGGGTGAAAACGTTTATAACGTTCATATTTTTGCCAGTTTGTTTTTTTTTTACTACTGGGCCATTTTTTCTAAAGTTGTACACACCCTTTTTTAATTTTCGATATTTTGGGTTTTTTCTACTCAGAATCACGAGTTCTTTCGATCTAATTAGGAGAAAAAAACTGTCCAAAGTTTTTTCGTTCCATTCCGTTACTATTTCCATAATACCTACCTACTACAGCGGTAATGGGATGGAAAAACAAAAAAGTGTGTGTGTCAGCTCCGACGCACGACTGGAGTTTACTCTTCAGGCCAGGCGCGCACAACGATTTTTTTTTAGTCGCGCGATAATTATGTCGCAGAAATAAGCGTACTTATGGGTTTATGAAAATCGTGGTGCGCGCACTCCCGTATAAACCCATATCTTGCATTTATGCGACAAAATTATCGCGCGACTAAAATCGTGGTGCACGCCTGGCCTTAAGAACGATTATAAAATATATACTCAATACTAAATACGTTTATTGCACATAACAATTATATAGGTGGAAGTAAATAGTTTAAGTATCACATTATGTACCCTGTTGGGTGCTGCAAATAAGAACGAGAAGGTAGGCACTTACATAATATTAATATACGAGTATAATATACAGCAAAATTACAATATTTTACAAGGAAAATTTACTTCCGATTCATTTTTAACAAGTTGGAGAGATTATGAGTAGTAACTAAATAAGGAAGCGTGATGTAAAGCGCCCTCGAGCGGCTAGTTTAGTTACTACAGTCTGCAGTGCTACGGAAAAAAAAACCGTATCTTACTATGAAATGACGACGCGTTTGGCTCGGTTTGTAGACACCTGCCTACTGAGTTGGCGGTCCCGGGTTCGAATCCCGGCCGGGGCAAATATTTGTGCAAATATTTATTCTTGGGTCATGGATGTTATCTATATATTCGATTTGTTCGATTTTATACCCCATATTTTTCATACCCCGGGCTTATATATGAAAATCGATTCTTAAGGAGTAAACTCCAAAAAATGTATGAATATTTTGGGACAGTTTTTCTCTCCTATTTAGATCGAAAGAGCTCGTGATTCTGAGTAGAAAATACCTATAATATCGAAGATTAAAAAAAGTGTGGGTACAACTTAAAAATGGCCCACCTACATCCCACCTATTGTATCATGACAGTGACACTGAATCAGTATCCTTCAGTCGAAAACATAAATATCATTAAACATTTACAGCCAGTGTTTGAATAGGCAATGTATTAATAGCTCAATTATTTATATATTTCCATTGGCAACTTTACATTTTCTGCGTTATGTTTTTCCAGGTGCATGTCAATGGTCACGCGTTAGATAAAGATAAGGGTGAATATTCGGTAAGAATAACTTACTTACTTTATTTATTTGAAAGGCTTAACACCAGGCTTTAGCTTTAAATAAACAATGCAAAGATCGACACACAAAGCATAAAGGAAAAATTCAAAAGGTTCTTTGGCGTTCGGGTGGTAGAAAGGTTAACACGTTGGACCGGTAATCCATTGGTACCAGGTTCAATTCCCGGCCTCTTCCACCAGGTTACGCATTTAAAGTTTTCCTTGTGCTTTGATCTTTATATCAATGGTAAAATTTAACAATATTGTGGTATACCCACTTCAAAAATAATCAGACATTACATCTATATTCATTTAAAATTCTAGAATTCTAGCCGTGCATTCATTTTTTTCAATGGAGAGGAGTCATGATTTCAGGAAAAATCTTGATAGCGTGATGCAGGACCGTCATTTGTTTTGTATCGCGGCGCCGTGCCAACCTGTCGCCATCTGTTTTCATAATTTCCTTTGTCCTCGCATCACGCCGAAACGTCTGGGCAGATTTTAACCAATTTTGGTACAGGGACAGCCGGACATCCAAAGATGGTTAAGTATAGGATACTTTTCATCTGTCTACGGTAAAGAAAAAAATAGTGCGTGGAGGCCCTCCGCGCGGAAGAAGTGAAACTTCGTAATGTGGAAATGAAAATAGGAAGGGGTAGAAACTGTTATTTCAAAAGAGAAAACCTAACAATCAATTGATATTTAACGCAACAGTGCTTTCCTACCCCCTCCACGGTAGCGTTAAACGTTTAACGCAACCTTGTTGGAAGTCGCATTAGAAGTTTCACTTCAAAAAATACGCGGACGATGTTGCAGGCGCCTTCTGTTGTTTTATAAATTCATATTTTTTTTCAGTTCGCCGAAGGCAAGCTGCATATTAAGATTGAGGCAGTCGCTAAAGAACACTTCGGCCACTACCAGGCCAAGTTCAAGGTCGCAGACGGAACCCTTACTAAGAACATCCTAGAACTCGAAGGGTAAGTATCTTCTTTCCGACCAACTTCAAAAAGGAAAAGGTTTTCAATTTCTGCCATAAATTGATCATAGGGTGATTGTGGACACAACCAGTGCATTTAAATCCCCCGGGTTATCCTAAATATCCAACATAATCCAAAAAAATCACCTAAGTGATTTTGCTGGATAATTAGAATCACTTTCTAAGAGTTATATTACTTTCTGGGGTGTCGTACTGGATATAATTCTGTCTAGCGTCCCATAGGATCACCTGGGTGATCTCATAAGACATATTCGTCCACCTGGGTGATCGGGTCAGGTGATCTTCTGATCTTAGTGGATGCCGTGAATAAAATATGTTCTATTCATCATCATCATCCTCCTAGCCTTGGTCCCATATCTTTGTAGAGAGTGAATTCTCAATCGGGGTCGGCTACCTAAATATGTTCTATTGAGATAAAAATATTATATTCTATCATATTCGTGTTTTTTTTACGCCGAAAACCGCGATGTTGCACGTAACGTGCCGATCACTTTTTTATCCATTCCTATGTGACATGTTCTTTATATTATTATTTCAATTTTTTTTGGATATGGATCCAACACGTAGAGGCCCCGTGGAGAAATTTCCTGTGGCTGTAGCCACTGTTCCTGATCATATCAATAAGATGATACATCCATGAACAGGTCCCACTCCCAGCAGGTGGTTGAACTATTGCATTGATATGAAAATGAAACTGGGCTATTAAAATGGAGTTTGGATTGACTATTTATTTGGGTTATTGCAATAGACAAATGTCATCCGCCGTAACCATCAATGCGACTGTTACCTCTGGCGGGTGGTGACTCGCCCCTCACTAGGTGGGGGCTTTATACCGTGGTGAGGGCTCAGGCACAGTATAAAGATTAAGGGGTGTCAAGAGGTGTGCTGCGCTTTCTCCGAAGTTACTCGTATTATTATTATTTTGTTTTATATATTCAGGAATGCAGCCGCAGCGAGACGGCACAGTAAGTAATCAAACATATTATGAAGACATATATAAATATATATGACGACGCGGATGGCGCAGTGGTTAAGCAACTGCCTACTGAGCCGACGGTCCCGGGTTCGAATTCCGGCAAGGGCAAATATTTGTGTGATGAACACGAATATTTGTGCCTGGGTCATGGATGTTCTATGTATTTAAGTATTTATTTATCTATACAAGTATGTATATCGTCGCCTAGTACCCATAACACAAGCCTTCTTGAGCTTAATTTGGGACTAGGTTGATTTGTGTGAGGTTGTCTGATATTTATTTATTATTTATGCTGAGCCGGCGGTCCTGGGTTCGAATCCCGGCCAGAGCAAATATTTGTGCGATGAACTCGAATATTTATGCTTGGGTCATGGTTGTTCTTTGTATTTAAGTATATTTAAGTAGTAATGTATTTATATTGTATATCGTCGTCTAGTACCCATAACACAAGCCTTCTTGAGCTTAATTTGGGACTAGATCGATTTGTATGAGGTTGTCTGATATTTATTCATTTATATTACTGCTTCTTTTTAAGTTTGTACCTGAATGATAACTATGGAGTCTGATACAAATGAGGTCCAAACTTATCGTAACCGGGATTATACAAATCGAAGTTTTGTTTTCGTCTGTTTTGTCGTCCAAAACTTAACTAATTTATACGAAAGTTTAGGAACTGAATAGGAAGGAAATATTTTGTGTCGGATCGTTATGAATTTTGTGCAAATTATTCTAAAATCTGTGGACCTAGGTACTGGGCGTCCGTTTGCGGCGGAATTTTGGCCACAAACAGAATTTTAAGAATTTTTATTTTTTTGAAATTTTTATTGTTTCGTCATTTGCATCGTGTGCATACACGTATTGTTGTACACCCTTCCCGCACCAATAATGTCTCTGTTTGACCTTGTGGTTGACTGGTAGAGAATGCTTCATGGCATTAAGTCCGCCATTTGTACTTTTACTTTTGTATTTTGTGCAATAAACTTTAAATAAATAAATAAGTTTTAGTACATAAATGTTACTAATAATGCTTAATAACTTGATAAAAAAAAATCTAAACGGTCCGACACAATTTCTTCCCATCTTCATAAAATTTCGTAAAGATTAGTTAGTTTCTTGGATGAAGAAACAGACGAGAACTAAACCTCGATGTGTATGGAAAAATTACTAATGTTATTTTCTCGTAGTTATCGCTTCGCGAAGTTAAATGACGTTAATTTGAGCAGAAGTGAAAAAGAATATATTAAAACGTTATTAACTATTTGCTATTTTTTTCAGTGGACGGTAAGTTTTTATCGTAACACATTCTATCGCGCTTTCAGGACTTATGGGTGAAGACCAAAACGTTGTGTGCGTGTGGATTGAGTGAGCACCTTTCAAAAATGAGAAAAAATGTGCTGATCATTTAGTAAAAGTTATAAAACAATTGTAAAACTAATTGATTAATTTGTAAAACGATAAATAAAAATAATACATTCATTAATGTGTGCTCACTCAGTTCTCACAAACTACCGACGAAATCTGTGAATGTGTTTATTTAACATATAATATTTATGTACTAATTTTTAGTAAAACCTATGCTTAAGGTAGGTAGGTAATAATTTGTAGATCACCTGGTTACGTATTTAAAGTTTTACAAATAATTTAATATGCTCACTCAATCCGCACACTTTCGAAAACCCAATTTCTGATAGACTGCAGTTTGAAACTTCTATATATGTGTATAGTTTAGTAAAACTCATAAGGGAATTTGTAAAATACAAAACAAACCGCTAACGTGGCAGATTTTTGGATAATAAATGTTTGTAAGTGCTCACTCAGTCCACACATTATATCTGTATATCTTAATATTTGTAGTATCTAGGAAACTATAAAGTAGTCCAACTTTTAGTATTTTTTTTACTAAATATCCATCATCTAAAATATCATATTCGTTGTCTGCTTTTAAAGATATTCAAATTTAATTTTAAAATACAATCTAAGATACAGTCCATATTTTAGATCACACTACTTCTTAAAATACAATCTAAAATGTGGACTGTATCTTAGATTGTATTTTAAAATTAAATTTGAATATGTTTTAGAACTTTTACTAAATGATCAGCACATTTTTTCTCATTTTTGAAGGGTGCTCACTCAATCCACACGCACACCAAAAAGTTTACCACCTTAACTCACCCCCCTTATATTAATTAATTATTAATTTGACAATGTTCGCCAGGATGAACGCACTCTTTGACCATCTTTTTCTATTTTTTTTCGAACGAGAATTGTTTGCTCTATTCAACCTTAACGAGGCTTGAACTAGCGACCTTCGTTTTTTTTGTCTCAATTAATATTTGTATCAAAGTCTCCGTTGAGCGACGACAGTTAACCTTCCAATAACGTACCTTAAGGTTCTATGTTAAGGTTCCTTATTGTATCGTTAATTTTTGTCGCACAACGGAACTTATTCCAATCGCTTTTATTTCCTCGCCTCGTCTTAATTTCATCCAACTTTTTGGTCCTAACCCTTACCTATTACTATTTTATTTAGGATCAGCTTTGATTATAAAATTTTATGATTAATTTGAAATGTAACATTGACAAGTTTCAGCCATAGACCAGATTTCTTTTTAATTAGGTTTTGAACCATTCTATCTTCTCTGCATTATACCAACAAAACATAGCCCTATGTTACATACGCCTTATAAGTGCTATTTACAAAAGCAGCACAGCCGCCATAAAACTCCAATCATCCGGACCATCCTTCGAAATACAAAGAGGAGTTAAACAGGGTGACCCGCTATCGCCGAAACTTTTTACCAGCACATTAGAGCACGTCTTTCAGAAACTTGCGCCGCATTGGGGAGACAAGGGACTAGTCGTTGGAGGAACGAGGTTAACCAATCTACGTTTCGCCGACGACATTGTGCTATTCTCCTCAACCGTAACCGAGCTACGCCACATGCTACAAGATCTTAGCAATCGAGCCTCGAGGTTGGACTGGAAATGAATATGTTGAAGACCAAGGTCATGACCAACAGTACACAATGTAGGGTAGAGATAAACGGAGAACTTATTGCATATGTCCATGAATACCTTTACTTGGGCCAATTAGTCTCCTTCCAGACGCGTCAGGAAAAGGAGGTCGCAAGACGGACTGAAAACGCCTGGAGGAGCTATTGTTCCATGAAACATCTAATGAAAGGTGACCTACCACTGTCACTTAAACGTAGGCTCATGGACATGTGCATACTTCCAGTTCTCACCTACGGTGCTCAGACGTGGTTTTTGACTGAGGGTCAGAAGTCCAAACTCGGGGTTTGCCAGCGAGCTATGGAGCGCAGCATATTAGGTGTAAAACTAATGGATCGAATCCGGAACACCACGCTGCGCTCACAAACCAGGATAGTTGATGTAGCTTGGAAGGCGGCCAAGTTGAAGTGGGACTGGGCTGGTCACGTCTGTCGAATGCCCGACGAATTGTGGGCCAAAAAAACCACAGAGTGGAAGCCCCACAACTCGAAACGGAGACGTGGCAGACCCCGTAGGCGATGGCGGGATGACTTGGACTCATTTTCGAAGGACTGGCCAGATACAGCTCAAAACCGCGACAGATGGAAGAAGAAGGGGGAGGCCTTTGCCCAGCAGTGGGACATAATAGGCTCATAATAATAATAATAAATAGGTTTTGAAGGCAAATAGCACTTCAGTCAAAAATAAAGCAGACGTCACGACGAAAATATACAAAAATATTTTGCTACAAAAGCAGTTTGTGGAACCTTATAGCAAGGACTATCGGATAAAATATAATTTAACTCATCATCATCCTCCTAGCCTTTGTCCCATATCTTTGTAGAGAATGAATTCTCAATCGGGCTCGGCTACCTAAATCCCAAGATGTGGCGTAGGCACTAGCTTTTACGCAAGCGACTGCCATCTGACCTTCCATCCCAGAGGGGAAACTAGGCCTTATTGGGCTTAGGTGGTTTCCTCACGATGTTTTCCTTCACCGAAAAGCGAGTGGTAAATATCAAATGACATTTTGTACATAAGTTCCGAAAAACTCATTGGTACGGGCCGGGTTCGAACCCGTGACCTCCGGATTGAAAGTCGCATGCCCTAACCACTAGGCTACCACCGCTTCTTCTTCTTCATAAAAGGTATAATTTAACTGTCTTTTACGTATCCTTTTGTCAACGCTTCGTGCATTCGGTAGTATTACATACGTTACGTATATTCGGTGATTTTCGATAAATTTTTATCCCCCCGACGAAAAAAGAGGGGAGTTTAACATATGTATCTATGTATCTGTGTGTCTGTCTGTGGCATCGTAGCTCCCAAACAGATGAACTAATTTGAGTGCGGTTTTTTATCGAAAGACTTATCTGTCGAAATTCTTATCTATGTTTGATGGAATAGGAACAGTTGTTTCCAAGATATTCAGCTTTAATTGGAACATGTGACAAGATCTCAGCCTATATTGAAGCTAAGAATCCAAAGTATGTAGTTATGTTCAGATTTAGTAGCATTTTCTATATCACTCATTGTATAGGTCTCCTGATGACCATTTTTTCTTTGTATCATGACATATTAAGCTAATTTTATTCATATAATTACACTATATTTTATAATTCAGCATCAGTCGCATCCCCTATTCTTATTATTTCAGACGTAACTCTGACTATAAAAGAAGAGTCCTGCTCGCCGGATAAGGAATGCAAAGCTGAAACCGCATTCGACTGCAGTGGGTGCAAGCTGCAGTCGGTTACTTGCAATGGCAAGGCCGTGGCAGAGCCGAAGATTTCTATACATGGCAAGAAGATATCCTTCAAGGATGCCGCGTACGTATTTAATAGGCAAAGTAACTTAAAATAACTGTTTAGTCCATCCGTTAGATTATTTTCATCACATTTGCTCGGGTTTAGATGCTAGAAAAACTTGCGGTAAGTCGTAAATTACGCCCTAGGGCGGTAAGCAATTTTTATCACACTTTAAGGGTTTACAGACTGGATAACCACTCAATTGCTTCGATTTTGGAGTTGGACTCTATTTATATAATAAAATAAGAGCGATGACAGGTAGCCGTAGTTACCAAAAGCAATTGAGTGGCTAAGCGGGTGGTAAATCGTATATTACGCCCTAGGGCGGTAAGAAATGTTGGTATTGACAACTACTACTTTTGTTTTATTTCCCCCAAAGTATGATAAAAAACGTCGTGCGTAACTCTGGTGGAAAGGAATTCCAAACTCGTGTCATTAAAGCCCTCGCCTTCGGCTTCGGGCTTCTAATAGACACTCGTTTGTAATTTCTCGTTTACCACCCTTGTTACGTAATGTACTCTAATTTGATTGTAGACACCTGCACACTGAGTCAAATGAAGCATTGGAAAAAAAACTGTAGAACTACGGATTTCTTCATTTTTGTCTCACCCTACAGATTTTTATAAATGTCATCTGGCAACACTGTTACCGGCTTCGTATCACCGTCTACACCTACTCACCCGGCAGGCCCTTCTCTTCTGGCGTCTGCAGTAATGTACTATATGTATATTTACAGTTTCAAAGACCTGGACTCCTGCGTGTACTTGGGTGTGTTCAAGGTCGGCACCACAACGCAAGAGAAACCCGTTATTGTTATAGATAGTAAGTTTTGTCAACATTCCAATATATCTATTCTATACTATTATAAACAGACCCCGTTATCAGTGGTGACGAAACATTGAAAATACTAGGGCTGGCACTACATATTAATATTACATTAATATTTTTACGTGTATAATTTGATAAACCTATTGATAAAAAACAATATAAATATGTACCTGCTTATTTTATTCATAGGTATATATAGTGTCAAGCCAATTGCCTTAAAAAAGGTTTCATTTGGTTGTTGAACTCTATAAATAATTGGTACTAAATTGACATTTATTTGTCAAAATATGTTTGATGTCATGTAAATACTTAATTTTATATTCAGTAAAAAAAAACCTGGATAATCGTGCTGAATTTTCTCAGTTTAAAGTAGAACTAATGGCAAAATTGGAAATAAATCGATTGCGACGCGGAATGAATGGCTAGTAATTTTAGTAAAACTGTGCTTCATCTTAAATTGTTTTAGCGACGTTTATACCAGTATGTCAAATGTACACGAACTAAATGAATAAGTATTGTGTGACAACCCTATGATTCGATTTCAATGAATTTTCACCACTGATAATAATACGGTGAATAGAGACTAAAGTACTATGTGTGACCTTACAAACGGTCCGGTAGTTTTGAATTTTTGATATGTTGTCTAGGATGGTTAGTCAGTGCTTAAAATGCAAAATGCACGATTCAATTTTTAATGTGGATATCTCCGTAACTATCTGTTTTAGAAACAAAATATAAAATGGAAAATGTAGTAAATTTAACTCTCTATAACATAGTCGAAGCTTTCTTCTAGCTCAAATGCTCCTAAAGGAAGATATGAGCAAAAATATGAAAAGAGTGCCGGTTTTTTCAATATGGCGGCGGGCGCGGAGGGGTGGGAATTGTGCATTTTGCATTTTAAACACTAACTAACCATCCTAGACAACATATCAAAAATTCAAAACTACCGGACCGTTTGTAAGGTCAAAATCCTTTATTCACTGAATTATAATGGGGTCTGATTATAAAATTCTAAATTAGTATTGAAAGTCCGTTTTCTATCGAGAGCGTCATGATTTCGGGAAAAATCTTAATAGCGTGATGCAGGATCGTCTTTTGTTTTGTATGGGCGCGCGGCCATGCCAGCCTGGCGCCGTCTGTTGGTCATAATTTCCTTTGTCCTCGCATCACGCCGAAAGGGCTGGACAGATTTTAACCAATTTTGGTGCAGGGACAGCTGGACATCCAAAGAGTACCATATTATTGGATACTTTTTATCCGTCTACAGTAAATAAAAAAAATCGCGGACGTAGTTATAAATACGGATGTAATGTGATTCACTGCGTCTTATACTACAAATATATGGGATAATCTGAATATGCATTTGTAATTTAATCATAAAAATATAGTCCTTTTCAAAAATCATATTTGGAGATCCCGGTTGAGTTAATTTTGCATCTTATTTGTATCAGGCGCCATACATACCAGGTGCAAACTACCTACGGTTTATTATTATAGTATTTTTAGTAGGTTTAACTTTATTTATTTAACAAAACATTTGTATTTTTCAGACAAGAGTAAGTACGACAACTATATGACGCACCTATACCAACCCAATTTACAGTACCTAGCGACAAAATCGATCATATTCAAACATTTGCAAGGATAGTATCCCAATGAAAATTGCCAAAATTTTAATAGATAAGAAACGTATATATTTTTCTTTACTTTCAATTATTGTATATTATATTAATTATGGTTATATTTTAGCGCCGCGTAAATCTTAAAAATTGCCTCAATTGGTATACCTATTTTTGACTACCTATGTTATTCAGAAACCATTTCTGCGAATAGGGCTCTAATACTGCAATAAACAATTCAATTGTGACTTGTAAAATGAAACCTGTAAAATTGTAAATGTTGTCAAATCAGTAATAAATCTAAATTATATCACAGTTTTTAATGACATGTCCCAATATACGAAGGACTTCTGTTTACACCTTTATATCAAAAACCCTGTCAACGTGTTCTTATGGTAGGCCGCACATTCTTTTTTATTAGCCTGTATTTGTGTCCCACTGCTGGGCAAAGGTCGCACTTAAATAAATTTGTTTCGAGTGACATGACTAGTCATTTATACAACAAAAATGGGACCTTTACCTGTTCAGTATGTTCAGTGTCACATTTTGATATTAATGACGTGTTTAGATCTAAAGCTAAAGGGAGCTATGGCTAAGACGACCGTGACGCTGGAGGGACCTGTCAAACGTGAAATTGAAATGGCTGACGGTTCTGCAAAAATAAAGAAACTAGAAGAGGTAATAAATATTCCAATTTAATCAATTTAATTTATTTTTAAATAACTAGTCTACTGGTGCAAATCTTGACTTAGCTAAAGCATTTGATACGGTATCGATTCCCGTGATTCTCAAAAAGCTGGATTCATTTGGCATTCGTGAAATTGCGTTGATTGGTTTGCATGTTACCTGTTGGACAGAAGTCAGCTCGTTAAAATAGGCGACAGAAGGAGTGAGCTGAAGCCTGTTTCCTTTGGCGTACCACGGGGAAGTATATTATGTCCCACCCTATTTATTGCATATATAAATGATATCATGTCGTTGGAAATCGATAAAAGTGAAATCCTATGTTACGCCGATGATACTGCGTTATTGTTTCATGGTAACTCTTGGTAGGATGTAGCGAGGAAGGGTTTACGAGTTGTAGACCGGGTAACTCATAATCTTTTAAGTATACATAAATGCAACTAAAACGCAATTTTTATGTTTTCATAAAACCGCTTCGTCTCGTCCTACGGTTTCTATGAAACACATTTAAATACACATATCGTACTGTGATGTGCTCTTCTGTAGCCGATGGCTCAAACTGCGATTTCGCAGCATCTGTAGAGTTGACACTTCCAACCAGAGTGCGTAATAGTACATTACATACCTAGGGCGGTGAATTCGTGAATGTCCCAGATCGCAGGTGTTTGGTCGTAGATATGCGATCTGGGGAATTAGGAACTACTGTCCGAGGTTTGTCTAAAGTTTTACATCTTGACTTGGTCAGGAAGTGAGGTTTTCTCTCATCTCACTCATGGCCTAGGGTGACGTACATTTATTTACACAATGAAATTTTTGGCTCTGTCAGCTGTACAACTCGAGAGTTTGGTTTGAAATGGCTTGCGTTTTGGACGATTCTACTGAAGACGACCTATACTACATAAACATTTGTTGCTGTATTTGTTACCTACTGTTTTGAATTTTAGGCCACTTGGTCAGTAAACTTCATGTTTTTTAGTTGCGTTCGACGATTTTTATTTTCTGTTTTTTTTTCAGGTTCGCGTCAATGGACATCCATTAAAGAAAGAAGATTACACGGTAAAAACAAGTTATTTTATTTTGAAACCCGCTTTATGTCACAAATTACTCACTTTGTGTCACAATGGCTTATTTTAGCCCTTTGTCAAACAATCTACAATATTTTGACGATGCGGTCGGTGCCTGCCTGGCTAGCTGGCTACTAAACTGACGATGTTCCAGATTCGCATCCCAGCAAGGACAAATATTTGTGCTATGACCTCGATTATTTGTTCCACCTGATTTGTGTGAAGTTGTCCAGTATTTACTCTATTTACACTTTTTAAGAATCAAAAATAAATTAAAAAAATTAAAACCGAAAAATAAAATTAGCACGTCTTTCACCACACGATTCTTTAATCGGAGACCGCCATCGCTTATATCTAAAATCATTCACGCATCTCTTTCACACTCGTTCAATTCACCTTCATGCTATCTCTTTCACTATCTATACGTCTTTCTTACGTTCCTTTTCACTCAATCCTACATTTATATGTATTATTTGTTTCAGTTTGATGGACATAAGCTGAGTATCCATATAAGAAAGGCTGGCAAAGATCATATCGGTCACTACCAGGCCAAATTCAGCGTCGACGGAGGAACTGTCACAAAGAACGTTCTACATGTAGAACTTGATACGTTAGTACCTATTGCAAGTTTTTCTATTTACATTTTTCTTTGTAAAAACAGGACCCTATTACTAAGACTCCATATTAATACTAATTGCCATACGTGCGGTTCTTCCTTTAGTATAAACCTGAAACATTGGCATGGATTTTGAATAAGACGTGATTGCAAACTTATATGCAGTCGGTAAACCAACCCTGACCTATGTCGATGTATTAGGACAAAATCTTTTCAACGGGAAAGTTAAGTTTGTTGCTCAGTACAATTTATTTTTTTCTTTACTTAGAACAATGTGCAGTGCTTTCATAGTTTGTACTTACGGAACCCCTCGGTGCGCAAGTTCACTCGCACTAGTATAGTATTTTTTTTTCATTGAAGAGTAAAAAATATTTTTTTGCTTCTCATTTGAACTTTTGTTCGCTTTATTGACCATAAATATGAAATAACGTTTTTATACATTTTCAGGAAAGCGTCGGGCGGTAAGTAAAACGATTAAATCCTGTAATACTTAAAATAATAAAACCCACATAATAATTATAATGCAAACTTAAATTATGATCTAATTAAACCTAACTTAAACTATTGGGACCTAAACTATATGTACATATATCCCCTATGTTGCGACCATTAGGTAGGGTGCCCATAAGGCTGGACGCGTTACCTCGCTGGATGGCAATGCCAATGCGTTGGGCGAGGAACGAGCCAGCCGTACGATCACCGGAGGACCGGATAAGTAAATAACTAAGCTTTTTGAAAAGCTTAGTTGCTTTCGGTCCCCACGGTCCTAAGGTCTCCACGGCAAACGCCGCAAATACGTAGCTATCACCGAGAGCTTTTTGTTAAGGTTTAGTTATATACTTTTGGTTTTTATTATATGCCATAATGGTTGATTGGCAATACATTTTTTTAATAAGGACTAGCCACATCTGCGAGCCTATAATGGTTGCTTCTATCACGCGATAAATTAGTGACAAAGCATCCGTCACGTTTTGACATGATGCGAGTGTGACCAATTACTCCTGTGGCGCGGAGATAATGCCATTAGCGGCTTATACTCCCACACAAAGTCCGACTACTGGTATGGAGGGCTAACCAGCCCTGATACAGTTCTAGTCATGTCTTAAAAAAAAAGAGTGTGAGTGACAGATGCTTTGTCACTTATTTATCACGTGATAAACGCAACCATCAACCACTGATGGGGTTACAGCGAGATGCGTTGACGTACGCGTTGTACACTATGAAACATTATAGATGACACACCGCTTGCATGACGTTGCACGCATATCGCGAGTATGATCCCTATAAATAGCCACTTGTCATTGTCACTTAGTCTGTACTAAGTACAGTACAGACACGGGTAACAAAAATCGATATACAGGGTGGAGAGCAACGAGAGTCTGTCTCTATCTATATATTATGTTCTTATCGAATTGACAAACGGGTCAAAATATTATTGAAAAATCGAATAAGAATTGGACCCCTAGAATTGTACAGCGTGGTAATGCGGCGCGGCAAGTGGTTGAGCGAGACACACGTGCCGCGCACCGCTGCCGCTGTCACGCAGTCATGTCATTTCTTCCATCTCAAAGTCGAGTTTTAAAATCACCAATCCTTTTTTGACGTGATAACGTCCTATTAATCGATGAACGCCGGCTGCGCGCACGAAAAAGCATGACTCATTGTCACGTTCCGCCTGAGCCGAGCGTGCAAGCGAAAGCGCGGAACAAGCGATAGAGAGGCACGATCGGCATAAGCGTTCGGCTTGTGACGCATCTATCTCTCTTCCACTCCATCGGCCGGCATACGTTATCACGTAAAATTATCGTACGTAAACCGTCTTTACAGACAACCATTTTTTTTTATGTGCAGGAGGCGGCAGGCGAAAGAAAACACAGAAAAAACGCAACTCAGCAAAACGACACTGAGAAGAAAATGATAAAATAAACTCAATATAAAATATACGTTACCAGCAACACTGTGTTTTATTTTGGCTAAAGCCAGGCCTTTCAAATAAACAATGCAAAGATCTACTCACAAAGCATAAGGAAAAAATCGAAAGGTTATTTGGTGTTAGGGTGGTGGAAAGGTTGACCCGTTGGACCGGTAATCCAGAGGTACCGGGTTCGATTCCCGGTCTCTTCCGCTAGGTTACGCATTTCAATTTTTCTTTGTGCTTTGATATTTGTATCTATGGTACCCACAATATCATCTAAATGTACCTACCCTTGCCATTATGATATTAAATAAGGTTCTGTCAAAAATGAGATTTGAGTGGCAAGCTTTTATAGCCGACTGTACTTTTCTTTGGATATCCATCAAATGCTCACTGAGACGATTCTAAAGAGCCCAAGCTCGGTAGGATTGCTTTTTCTATTATATAGTTCCTAATATGGCCACCTTCCGGCTCCATCATCAGATCAGCCCCATGGTACCATATTATTGTATTGTCATCAAAGATAAGTAAGTATGCAAAATTTCAGCTCAATCGGTTGACGATATCTGCTTCAAAATTGAGTTGCAAGATTCCACCCGAACAAACATACATTAAACATACATACAATGCAAGTTTAATTAAAGCTTATAATATAGGGGAGAGTAACCTATATTGAACCGGCGCTTAAATTGGACTACTTCTGTATTTCTACCAAATAACACAATTTATTTACTACAAAACCGTTATTAGACCAATCTTAACTTACGGTTGCGAAGCTTGGTCTCTGACCTTGAAGGAAGAAAGTAAGCTATTAGTGGCGGAAAGGAGGATCTTGCGGAAGATTCTGGGCCCGACCCGAAGAGAAGATGGAAGCTGGAGACTGAAAAAGAATAAAGAGATCGAAGATCTAGTGCGGGAGCCTAATATTATAGGAGAGACCAAGGCGTCCAGACTCCGCTGGCTCGGGCATGTTGAGAGAATGGGAGAGGATCGCGCCGCAAAAACCGCTTATTTGGGACGACCGAGTGGTCGCAGACCCGTAGGCCGGCCTAGATATCGCTGGAGTGATGAAGTCCAAAAAGATCTCAGGGACCTAGGCATCCTTAACTGGCGAGAGCTGGCTCAGGATCGTGGAGCGTGGCGTGATCTGGTGTCGGAGGCCAAGATCCACTTCGGGTCGTTGCGCTCAGTTAGTTAGTTATTTACTACACCAAATTGGTGGACTGATTATGGCGCTATCGTCGCTTCATTTTTTGTTGCCAGTGTAAATATATATATATCAGACAACCTCACACAAATCGATCTTGTCACAAATTAAGCTCAAGAAGGCTTGTGTTATAGATATTACTAAAACTATCGTGGTACCCGTTCATCACACAAATATTTGCCCTTGTCGGGATTCGCCAATCAAACTGCGCCAATCAAATCGCCATATAATCCTCTTTTTGTTTTCCTTTTTTTTTGTAGGCAGTTAATTACAAAAATAGGGCAAGTGCGAGTCCGACTCGCTCATGAAGGGTTCCGTACCATAAAACAAGTTTGTTGTATGGGAGCCCCCATTAAATATTTATTTTATTTTATTTTTAGTATTTGTTGTTATAGCGGCAATAGAAATACATCATCTGTGAAACTTTCAACTGTCTAGCTATCACCGTTCTTGAGCTACAGCCTGGAGACAGAAGGACGGACGGACAGCGAAGTCTCAGTAATAGGGTCCCGTTTTAACCCTTTGGGTACGGAACCCTAAAAATTATTACTCATATTAAGATGAAGCAACGTCAGATTGTATAATCGCGATTCTGTGACGCATGATTGGCTAATTTCTACACGATTCACATTAATACTGCCGCGGGGAGCGACAGAATTACAATCTCAATAATAATTATATTTTAACCAGAAATAACCGAATTTTAACGTATTCACATAGAGGTCGCTAAAGTACATAAAGCCTTTCAAATATGCAAAGATCGACACACAAAGCATAGGTAAAATAAAAATCGAGAGGTTGCTTCGGAGTTAGAGTAGCGGAAAGGTTAACGCGCTAGGCCGGCAGCATCCACCAGGAAACTCCTTTAAATTTTTCTTTGATCTTAGTATCAATGTTTTAATATAAATAACCGATTTAAATAAAACAATTTAAAAGGATTTTAACGCGTATATTAATTATTTGAGGCTCCCTGACGTTTGGGTAGCTTTCCAGTTGGGTAGATTGCAAAAAAAAATATGTACATAGTTAAAGGCTTTAATTAAAACAAAACTTAATTGATTCCTTTGTTTAAAATCACGAAAATCCTTTGTGTGACGAAAGTTAGTCATACAAAATGTATGGGTGACTTTCGTAACACAATGGAAGCGATCGTGATTTTTTGTTAACTAAGCTTTTAACTATGTACATTTATTTTTGCAATCGACCCAGTTACCGTTGTCAAAGGTTGACTGAGGAAAACACAAATTTTCTCTTTTCAAATAAAAAAAGTGGTCTTAATTTATCCACAGAGTCTCGTTAGAAGTAGGTTATTGCGTGATTTTTAAATGTAAAAAATAAAGAAAATGGGGAAAACTGATCACCGTGCTTCCGTCATAATGTGTGTTCCTCGTATTTTCGTGCAAACTATTCCAGCGTTTTAGCATTCATATTCAAAGTCAAATAATTTTTTTGCTAAAACGCAGTGTTATTAGGTCTTATAACTAAATGTTTGCTATTTATATCTTATTTTTGGTACTAAACATCAACTGAATAAACTCAATCTGTCAACTGATGTTAAATTGATGGATGTACCTATTGAATGTGTTTATGAAGCACGTAACCTTGGTCTCATAAGGGGGCGTTCAAGTGTTACGTAACGCTATTTAGGGGGGAGGGGGGTCTCGTAAAACGTTACGATGCGTTACCGGGGCGGGAGGGGGTCTTTCTTACAACACGTTACGTAACATTGTTTCTTTTTTTTTATAAAAAAATTGGGATTTAAAACGCCCAAGTTGGCAACCCTTGTCGTTTATTTTACGGGGAATCCCTCGATTGTATTGGTCTGGTCGTCATTTTAATCATTTTAACATATCTTTTGTGACTTTTGGGTAAAAATGGTCACTTTTTGTGTCACTAATGGTGTTACGTGCAGAGGCATGCAAGGGATCGGCGCACGTGGCACAAGATGGAGGAGGCCTATGCCCAGCAATGGGCGCCCAAACAGCTAGAAAACTTTCAGGACAGTGGCTTATGAAAGATTATTTTCATTTATTGTCTGATTCATATAGAAGTAATTTAATTGTTTTATTGTAGCAATGTTTGGAATAAAGAGGCTTTATTATTATTATTATTATTATTATTATAATGGTGTTACGTAACGTTTAGAGAGCGGGAGGGGGGGTACAGAAAAACGTTACGGTGCGTTACAAGGGGGGGAGGGAGGGTCAAAAATCTTCAAAAATTGTGTTACGTAATACTTGAACGCACCCTAATGGATTGTGATCTTAGATTTGAAAAACATGTCTTGAGCGCTGTTAAAAGTTGTTTCTATAAGCTTAAGGTTCTATACAAAATAAGGCACTTCATAAATGAATCACTGCGTGTTCAACTGGTTGAGTCACTTGTATTGTCAAAATTAAATTATATGGATGTGGTGTTTGGTCCGCGACTTCTTTCTAAAACGAAGAGGCTCATCCAACGCGTTCAACATGCCTGTGCTCGTTATTGTTTCAATATCCCGTTTAGGGCCCATGTTACCCCTTATCTAAATGAGCATAACATCTTAAAAATGCAGCACCGTCGCAAGCTTCATTTGGCATGTTTACTTTTCGGTGTAATTCAGCATAAGACACCATCATATCTTTTCGAGAAGCTGTCATGGATGTCCAGAAATAGGTCGTGTCAAACTCGCCAGTGTAGTGTGCAGCTCACCACTCCACAACATGCTTCAGCTGCCTTCAGGGGAAGCTTCCGCTATGTTGCAACAAAATGTTGGAACAACATCCCGCCGCCAATTAGGAACCTAAAATATATCAAGACCTTTAAAATCCATGTACGAAAATTTATGTTTGAACATCAGCGGAATCAAGAAACTTTGAGGCTAGACACGAGCTGCTTGTAATGATTTGTTTTTTAATGACTTTATATTATTCTTACCGAGGTTTTATGTCCCTTTATATGTTGTGTTGTTTTGCATCATTGTATTGTTATTTGTCGCCTTATGTTTCATGTCCTTGTTTAGTATTTGGCTTTACTGTACAGGGTTTCGTTTCTCCCTGTTCTTTTATATAAAATTTAGTTATTTCCCTACACATCCACATTTATTGTAATTTGAGTAACTGTCTTTCACTTTTGTACCTAAGTTGTAAAATGTAATTTGTTAAATGTTTTAATGTGCTGTACACATACGGGCATTGCATTCTTAGAATATTTTTTTCATTTCTCTTCTTCGCTAACGGTCTGCAATGACATTGACAGCACTTTCTGTCAATGTCATTGTCTTGGCACTGTATGCGCTTAAGCTGCGTTCAGTCTTAGAGTGCGGCCGTGTGTGTACGGTTCCCCGTGGCGTCACCTATAGGTTACACCGGAAGACCAGCGCTGGTTCCCGGGCCAGCATTTATGCTGAGGTGTGACCTTTTCGTGGCATACACACATAGAATTTTATTTTATTTTATTGTATTTAATTTCTAATGTGTTGTCCAGTTCGTGTATGTTTACGAATAAATTTTCATTCATTCATTCATTCATTCATTCATTTGCTTCCAATGTGCTTGGCTTGCAAGCAAGCATGCATTGAATTGACATTGACGATCTTTTTTTGCCGACCGTATAAAAACGATTGAAATTTTTCTCACAACTTCTAAATTAACATATCGCCTCTACGCATAGAAGAAGTAATAAAAAATTGTTGATTAAAATTTAATGGAAACATAAAACACTTCCATTTTGGTTCTCTTAGCCAAGCAAGATGTATATATTATTACTAATATGTAAGTATGGAAATTAAGTCCTCCATTTTGTACTTTTACTTCTATATTTTGTGCAATAAAGTAGGTATAAATAAATAAATAAGTACCTTCCTAACCATCACATGCCTACAATAACGAGTTAAGAATATTCAGTAAAGAATTGGGAACATTAAGTTTTACAAACCCATTCCCATGTATGGGAAAAATATAGAATGAATACCTTTGTAAAACTTAATGTTCCCAATTCTTTTATTCAGAATCTACAATTAGTTTATATCTATGTATGTCGTTTAGTTTTTTAGATATCCCTTTTTTTAAACCTGTGACATTTGGTAATTTTCCGAAGGTCTAGTCTACAAGGAATTAGTAAGGAAAGTTAAAAAGTAGTCGCGACGTTAACAGTTCTTTATAGGGTTCCGTACCCAAAGGGTAAAAACAGGACCCTATTACTGAGACTTCGCTGTCCGTCCGCCCATCCGTCCGTCTGTCACCAGGCTGTATCTCAAGAACGGTGACTAGACAGTTGAAATTTTCACAGATGGTGTATTTCTATTGCCGCTATAACAACAAATACTAAAAATAAAATAAAATAAATATTTAAAGGGGCTCCCATACAACAAAATTGTTATAGATTATGGAACGGAACCCCTCATGCGCGAGTCGGACTCGCTCTTGCCCAATTTTTTTTTATTTGTCTTAGTGATCCCATATAGACCAAAGTAATGTTGTATTCCTTCGGAATGTGACCGAATGTCAAATCGAGGTTTAAAGAAAAGCATATCTAAAGAACTATTATATAAGACTTAAAAATAAAATAATCAAACCATGAATACAAAGATCAAAGCTTAAAGAAAAATTGAAAAAGGAGCTACCTGGTGGAAGGGATCAAATTGTGGTGTACCCACATTAAAAAAATGAGACATTACATGTTTCATAAATTTATAAAACTAACAGCGCCCTCTCTCGCTTGCTCGTTCACCGCTGTAAAGTGGTGCGGTAAGATGTGAATATTAACGTATTCACATAGAGGTCGCTAAGGTGTAAAAACCTTTCAAATAAACAATGCAAAGACCGACACACGAAGCATAAGGAAAAATTCTTCAGGTCTACGTGGAGCGAGGGTAGCGAAGTGGCTAACGCGCTGGACCGGTAATCCAGAGGTACCGGGTTCGATTCCCGGTCCCTTCCACCAGGTAGCTCCTTTTTAAATTTTTCTTTAAGCTTTGATCTTTGTATTCATGGTTTAAATAAAAATTGTGGTGTACCCACGTTAAAAAAATGAGACATTACATGTTTCATAAATTTATAATAAAATAATCGTAAATTCTTAATCCAAATATCGTGTACCATCGGGGAAAAAACATGTATACCTACCTCTGTATGAAGAACGTAATGTTCGCAAGTTCGAGTTCTGCTTAGGTACATTGTAGTACATCACGCTACATTTTCCCTTCATAATTTACCTTGTGTCAATATTTATAAAAGAACTGAATATTTTACAAATGAAATCTCACGAATCTTCTTTTAATATATAGGTCACATCGCTAATTCAGTCACCAGCGCTCATTCGGAGTCAACTCTGAATAAGACAAATCTGGATAATACGAGCACACCACAAAATGTCGACACATATGATAGAATTCATATAGAACTCTCAATAAATAATGAAACACTAAAAAACGGCACTCACGCTGATGTCGCTAATACGTTAAAAGTGGATGATAATAATATTGGAGTTAAAATATCATTCAGTGACAATACAACAGAATTGATAAAGCAATGGATTACGGTTCTTGAACAACTAAATAATAATATAGCTTCTTATACAACAACATTGAAGCCGAAAACTATGGGACAATTGCGTCGTGATTTTCAAGATATACCTGATATTATTCCAACTTATTTTAGAAAGAAAAGAAGTATTGATAATCTGAAAGAAATTGAAACTAATAACATCCACGTAACATCAAAGACAACAACATCAGAGATACTCAATAGTACAAGAGTTACTAATCCAAAAGTTGAATCAAAACCAAATATTGATACTACGTCCCTACATCCAAATAAACCAAAGAGCACAATAGTTACTAATACAGAGGGCGCTGAAACTACAACAGAACTATATAAGCAAGGCGATAAATATATAAAAACAGATGATATCATTGCTAAGATTTTAAACAAGACTAACAAAGAAAGTCGTAATCACACTGAAATTGCGATTGAAGAAAAAGAGCACCATAGTGGTCGAAGAAGTTTCAATTCTGATATGGAAATAGCCAACGTGATACGAACGAGACTTCTATCTTATGTTCATGAAAATATTAATGACACTATGTATAAAATAGATTCACTGAAAAATGTTAAACATTATTATGCTACAGACAACGCCTATAATGTTGGATACGTCGTTGCTAACATTGATCTGATAAGTATTAATTTGAAGAAACTGAAAGACAGTATTGACAAAGACCATCAAAGATGGGCGGAGTCGCACATTCTCGATCTGTTTGATAAAGTTAAATTCACGAACGACGTGGTTACAAGTTTACTGAATACGTTAAAGGCGATCTTCAAACAACAAAAAACGGATATAACAAGGTTTTAAAGTAAGTCTAGTGACACGCATTATTTGGACGAACGAGCGAAGCTAGCGAGGACAAATATAATCTGAGTGTCACAATGGCTTTTAACCACATATCAAAAATTATGCTTTTAACTTTAAAAAAATAAAGAAATACTTTAATACTACCTTAGCCCTGCCGGTGCCCTCGGCGAGTAATTCAACCTAGACCTGCTCGTCTAGCACAACTATGCTTCGCGAATCTTCTCGTGCGACTTAGTCTGACACTCTCTCACATTACTGCACAGAAAGAGACAAGCAATTTTATCATCACGCGCGAGAAATTGTCGCTTGTGACAGTTGTGCTGGGGGGCTATGATGGCTGCGTCACATGATAAGTGACCAAGCATCTGTCACTCACACTCGCATTCTGTCAAAACGTAACGGATGCTTTGTCATTTATTTATCGCGTTTTGACCAACTGCGTGTGTGACAGATGCTTTGTCACTTATTTATCGCGTGTTAAAAGCAACTATCTTAGGACCCCTGGTTAAATAAATACCCACAACCCACAAGGAGCTACTCCCCCTGCCATATAAAGCCTAAGAACTGTCGGTCCGGCCCAGGGATAATGGCGCTACAAACTGCTTTCATATGGCAATAATATGCATACGTCATATATTTGCATTATTAAACGTCATTAGCGATTTCTCAAGGATTTATCACTTACCAAATTCAACACATTGTTTACCGGAATGCTGCTCCTGTTTCCTCTTTGTTTACATCAGTGACATTCACCGACTTTCAACGTCAGTTACCAAAAATTTGTCGTTGCCAGTAAAATAATACAACTAAAAATCCGCAATACGTCGTGGGTTGTTAAATACCCTGTTAAGCTAAAAGTGCTAACTTCCAGTAAAATAAATTTAGTACCACTACCATTCCGCAAAATAGCGAGGAATAAAAACGACGCGTCAGGCTATTGAATCATCGGCATTCATTTCAATAAAATTTATAATTCTATTCAGAGATTGTAATAAATTAAATTAGAAATAAAACAATACTTTTCATTTGCATGTTTATCTATATATATAAAAGAAGAAGTCCTGACTGACTCATCAACGCACAGCCGAAACTACTAATGTTAGAGAGTTGATTTTTGCACAGTAGGTTACTTTTATAACGTGGGCTAGGGATAAGAAGGGATTTTTGGAAATACCTCCCCTAAGAGGGTTAAATAGGGGTGCAAAGTTTGTATGGGGTAAACTTTTTTTTTGGAGTTAGAGACTTGAAACTTTGTAGAATGATTACTTATTCAAAAACACAAAAAGTACTTTCAGCGTTTTAGAAAATTTCACCCCTAAGGGGGTTAAAAAGGGGTGCAATGTTTATATGGGAGAAACTTTATTTTTTGAACTAGAGACTTGAAACTTTGTAGATAGCTTACTTAATCAAATACAAAAAAAATAATTTCAGCGTTTTGGAAAATTTCACCTCTAAGGGGGTTAAAAAGGGGTGCAAAGTTTGTATGGGGAACACCGCTAATTTATTTATTTATTTAAACTTTATTGCACACAATACACAGGTTACAAATGGCGGACTTAATGCCATAAGGCATTCTCTACCAGTCAACCATAGGATTAAACAGAAACATTTGTATGGTGCAGGGTCTTTTATGTAATCTGTTACATGAAACAAATAATGCAAATGTTGTTTATAAAGAAGTGTTACGCTAACGTTATCAGTTTATATATTTTTTATTTCCTGTCTACTACCCAGTGACTACGTCCTTTTTTTAAAACGAACTTGCACCCCCTTTTCTATGGTTGACTGTCAACAATATTTTCTTAGTGCTGTCTCTTATTAATTGAGTTCCAAACTTTGTGTTCCTATATTTAGTGAGTTGTCTGCACATGAATAATTTATACTTTATATACCTATTCTTACTTTATTTAGCTTCTTGAGAGATATAGAGAACTATAGCACCAGAATATATTGAATCACTCTTCAAACAATATTACTAGCCTGTAGACCAAAATAGTAATCGCATCATTAAATTTGCTTATGTGCATATTTAGTTTTTAATGGTCACATTTCAGCATTTTCTTTAAACACTAGCCTTTTTAATAACTGGGGTACCTGCTAGACCATTTAGAAACATTTTGGCCACCCTCGGGAACTCCGCCACACCACTCTTTTCGTTTAATAGCCAGGCCGGCGTGTACAAATACCAGTGCTGCCTTCTTATGAAGAGAGGTCATTATTTATTATTGTTATGAAATAAAGTTTATTATTTATTATTATTGAAAGAGATACCTACTCTTCATTAAACTGCCTCCATCTCTCGATTTCCAGTGCTGAGTTTAATTTAACAGCCTTACGATATTTAACATTTTTTTTAAATCTCACTCATCTCATAATAACTAAGATCTCCATTTTCTAACTCCAAATCCATGCGTCGCTCTATATCTTGCAGTCATTTTTGCCAAAGATTAAAAGCATCAGGTAACTGACGGAATAAATATTAAGCATCCTGCAAACAATTCCCGTAATCTAATTGGAAAAGTCTTCAAAAATTCTTTAACAATTGCATTGTCTAGACCATTTTAACTAAGAATAAAATTCACTTACCTATTTTAATATCTTTGTCATCATCAAAAATCTACGCGGACGAAGTCGCGGGCGGCCGCTAGTTTGTAACTAAAATACATCAGTCTAACAAATAGCAACGTTTATAAAATATATTGTTGTATATTATTAACAAATATAGAATATCCGACCACATACTTATATTAAGTAGAAAATGCCGACTAAATATAGAACTACGAGTAAACTTAGTGATAAGTCTGTATAATGTAAATCCGTAATTTGCCAATGTTAAACAAATATGTATCTGTTAAAAAAAATATTGTAACTTGTGCTGTGGATTTTGTATCAATCAATAAATAAATAAACTTCTGATCTCCTTACAGTGACTGTAGCCGGTAAGCCTTGTTCGGACTAGGCTAGTATTTTAGTCTAGTAGCGAGTAATTTAGTAGCTAAACGTGTCTGAACACCAAAAAATTAGTCGAGTAGATTAGTAAGTAATTTAGTCGAGTCAATCCATTTTATTCTATTTTTTTTAGTAGTTTAGTAGTGAGTAGCACCCCCCACCACGCGTCCGTGCTTACTCGG
This sequence comes from Apotomis capreana, assembly GCA_947623375.1. Classification (NCBI taxonomy): domain Eukaryota; kingdom Metazoa; phylum Arthropoda; class Insecta; order Lepidoptera; family Tortricidae; genus Apotomis; species Apotomis capreana. Next base: position 10,725,227 of record OX392523.1, read on the forward strand.
CCGCCGGCTAAACAAGTCCGAACCTGTCGATATAGTTTGAGTTCATTAGTTGGCGTGAAAATGTCGTTTCGCTGGAGCGAGGAAAACACTTTAAAATTGCAGAATACCACTGACTTGTGAACTTTACTCGACTGTAATGCGAACGATTTTTAGGCAGTAGCGAATAGTTTAGCTACTACATTACTCGCTACTAGACTAAAAACTAGCCTAGTCCGAACAAGCCTGTAGCGACTGTGTTAAACGAGTTGTATTGAGAATTGTAGTTCTACAAAGTGACCGTCAGGGGCGCTGCACTGTTCTCCATACATATCGTTTACGCTGTCGCTAGCGAATACGGTAAGGGTCGATCTTGAAGCTTTCACATGTATCTTATTCTACGGTGTTTGATGACTGTTCAAATCAGCTACTCTTTATGAAATGTCAAATCTGTTAGTATGAAGCTTAACTATGATGATACAGGCATGTGACGTCATACAAAGCAGTAGTCAAAACACGTCTTCTTAGTTATTGTACAATTAAATAAGTTTCTGTCAAAAATTTCATTTTAGTGACATTAAGCTTTAATAGCCGACTGTACTTTTCTACGGATATCAATCAAATGCTCACTGAGACGATTCTAAAGAGCCCAAGCTCGGTAGGATTGCTTTTTCTATTATAGAGTTCCTATGGCCACCTTCCGGCTCCATCATCAGATCAGCCCCATGGTACCATATTATTGTATTGTCATCAAAGTTGCACAATATCGGCTCAATCTGTTGACGATATCTGCTTCAAAATAGAGTTGCAAGATTCCACCCGAACAAACATACATACATACATTGCAAGTTAAATAAAAGCTTTTAAAATAGTATAATGTCCAAAAGTTAGTGATAGTTTATTTTGTTCCGAGTATTTTTTAACGTGTGTTTAGTGGTTTCAATGCCACAATTTATATTTACAATAGTCGAATACCGTATTGCAGAAGGATCAAAAAGTACGCGTTTCAGATTTATTTACTGTACGAGTACACTTCATTGCACTCTCAAAACAAACAGGAGGGATACAATACAAGAATTTTAAATAGAGGTTAACATTTGGCGGTCTTATCGCTAAAGCGACCTCTTCCAGACCTGCGGCATTTAACAATAAAAGTCTGCGGTCAGAACATTTTGCTTACCTAAACCAATAGACTAAGCCTCTTTACAACAGTCAATACTTAAAATTAAATTATATATAATTCTTATAATTGCTACGTATAACCAATAACTGTGTACATTAGAGTGCTACCTCACCGCAACCATTCGCCTGTAATGTAACAAAAATTAAATGAGATTCTCATACAGTACAATTATTTCCATGCCTCGGTTTAAATCGCAGGTTCGTTTTTTCACATAGAGTACACAAAATTTTAAAATTTACTTACATAAACTATTTAAATCTATGTAATATCATATTTTATTTGTAGTTTGTGATAAATAAATTAAGCGACATCTGTGCTATTCATAGGTCTGGGTATACCTACTGTAAAAAAATACATTTCGACAGGTGATTTAAATTTACTGTTGAGACTATAATATTCTAATAGAATGTTATGAAAATGCAGTAATGTATCTTGTGTCTTTTGTAGTACCTACCGATCTCTCCCGATGATTGTCGAGAACTTCCGAGTGTCAAAGTGAAAGAAATCCCTCCTTCCCTTTGTCTTTGAGTTTTTGTCAATATTGTTTTATGTGCAATAAAGTGTTTACATTACATACAAAGTGGAGATAGTCGTACTGCACAAATTTTTGTCACATTACAGACGGATGCTCTCGGTGAGGAACGTTCTTTTCCTGTAGCATATTATAAACTGTAGTACGGTACAATTTAAAAAAAAAAAATCTTAAAGTTGTACGTTGTATATTATATCTTTGTTTATTTTTTAATAAACTACTTATAAATATGTAACTTAATAACTTATAAATAATTTGAGCACAATTTATACATCTAATAGCACAAGTGTTGTACTTACACTTATATTCGGTATACGGGGTGTGGTGTGTAGGTAACAGGAGCAATAAATTAAAACAGATTTTAATCCTAAAACTTGACTTCAACTTAAAAAAAGGCAAGGTTCAGATGTATACAGGTTAAATGGCGTAGCACAATTAGCTAAGTCTGGCCATAAACAATATCAGGACATACGAAAGAACTTTTGGCCAAAGCTGAAACAGAGATGCTTCGCTTTTTTAACCTTTCATATGTGAGAAAAAAAAAAGCGTTCAAGCATTTGAGCTGCAATGAGTAAAAAAAATAAATGCATAAGAATTATGCAAAAAGACGTCGTTAATATGTAGTCAGGATCCTTATCAGATACAGACGAAGGGTTAATTCGAAGGAAAGGGTCTAGTCTTCAAGGTAAGAGTGATTAGGCTATTACTGAACCGACGAGCTACACCCTCGACCCCGTAGTCACTCTCCATCAGGTGATACTGAGGTCAATCGCCGGTCAGTTTGTGAATAAATAAAAAGTCTATAGTTTGATTTACTGCTCCTATTACAGGCCACACCCAGTATATTATATATGCTTCTACACCCTGTTGGAAGCTTGAGACTTCCTGATTGGTTTCAAGATGCTGTCCATTACCACTGTAGCGGGATTCGCGTTGCTGCACCTGAAGATACAAATGATGGATTACTTATGTATATGGGTACTTAGGACCAAGAAGTTGGATGAAATTAAGGCGTAGTTAGCGAAGAAATAAAATTGTAATAAGTTCCGTTGTGCGACAAATAATATATTACATTTTACAATAAGGAACCTTAAAATAAAACCTTAAGGTACGTTATTGAAAGGTTAACTGTCGTCGCACAATGGAGACTTTGATACAAATATTAATTGAGTGAGTTAAGGTGGTCAAACTTTTGGTCTTCATCCATATTTAAAGGGGAAAATTTGACACACCTATACACCCCTAAGCCCAAAGCGTCGATTTGGTTTTAAAACAAGTCAAATCATTTATTTTCAGGCAACTGACCCATAGACATATCCTAAAACTAACATACATATTGCGTCTGAGGCAGCCCTGTGCATCTTACACGCACACATTGATACTGACATTAATATTCAAGTAGCAGTGTCCGCCCTGTGACAAAACCCTAAAGTTAAATTTATCCAAATGCATCACTATTCCGCATTTTCATAATTCCGAAAACCATGTTCTGATAAAATATTTTTATTTTTTTGGGGACCCTTTGTTTTACCCGGACGTGTCCGAAAATTATATAATAAAAAAAACAATCGTTTTATTTTTCAGTGACATAAAAAATGTCCCGGACACTTTTTGAAACCACGGACGGATGGCAGCCCTACTTTCAATGTACATGTTAGGTTTTACCGGAAGACCAGCGCTGGTTCCCGGGCCAGCATTTATGCTGAGATGTGACCTTTTCGTGGCATACGCAACAACGATTCGATTTTGTTTTATTTTATTTTATTTCTTTTGTTGTCCACTTTGTGTATGTTAACGAATAAATTATCATTCTATTCTATGTTTTTTCTCCGCCTCCAACATCCATACCCATCCTTTGTTAGTCCAATATTTAAGCACTGTAGGTACCTACTATTAAATAATAAAATAATACCTGGGGAACATGTCTGCACACCGTAGCTCGGTCCAGCCCGTGAGGGCTTCATAAACCATCGTGTCCAGCGCTTTATCTGCGGGTAGTTCTCCTGTGAGCATGCGCAGTGCGATCCTGGACCAAAAGTCGTTGAATTATACAGAGAAATAACATCATGCAATCATTCATGTACAAAAAAGCTAAAATTAAAATGACAAACAAATTCAAAAAATTGCTTCCCTTTGGTACATGATATGTTTCTTTATTTATTTCTTTATTCTTTATTCAATAACAACATGAATTGTTTGAAATTGATATAACATACAAAAATAAAACCAAAATTATCAAATTTTTCAACTTTTACTTTTTACTTTACTTACTTATTTTACTTTTTCGATTTGTCCTCGGACAGTAGTTTTCGGGGTCATGTTTACAAGATAAGCTCTTAATGACCATTCAGACTTTTTAAAGAATTTCAACTTAACACTAGGGAAGATAGCGCTTGTTCACAAATAGGTATGATGACTATGGAAGACTCACCCGTTGATTCTAGCCATGGTAGCGAGGGGCCCGTTCAGCTTGGCGGTCGCAGCCAGGTTCCGGCAGTACAGCAGCCACACGCAGTCCAACTCTGTGTAGCCTTGCGTGCTCGGGAGCACTGCCTGCGAAGTTGCCATTAGAATATGAAATATGGACAAATTACAATACGACCAAACTGACCAAACTAAGGAAAAACTTGCTAGACGTGAGCTACGGTCATATCTAGGGCTGCCATCTGTTAATTCGCCGAATCCGGACAGACTTACGAAAACCCGGACATTTGGCGTAAACCGCATTTTTTCCCCGGACAAGTCCGAAAATAATATATAAAAAACAATCGCTTAATTCACATTAAAAAAAATCGTGTTTTCCATGGACACTTATTGAGCAGCGCGGGCGGCGGCGAGTGCCGTGTATGTGGCATAATGCTTGCCGCCTCACGTGCCGCTCCACTCGGGAGTCGAGAGGACATACAAAAATTCGCGAGAATCCCGCCATATCCCGACCATCTGGCAACCCTAGGTGTAGCATAGTTACCTGCTGACTGCTAAGATGGTTCAGCGCATGCGTGTTCCCGTCGATGTCCCGCGACAGCTGCTGCTGAAGATTTGCGTTGAGGACCTCTCGGTTTGAGACCTGGCTCAGGACCGTCCTGTCACAATACAAAATATAAACTTTAGTCCGCAAACCTCCTCCTTAACCTAAACCTACTCCAAACGGAACCTCCTTCTTTTTTTAAGTCGGTTATAATGGCCATACTCTTCTCTTTGTGGTTGCACTCTTGGCAGAGTGGTTGTGGCTATCATTCCTTGTGTGGCAAGCCTAACTACACGTCGCCAATCTTCTCTCTCAGCCGCGCGTCTGTTGCTCTCGTGCAGAGGGCATTTTTTGAACGATTTGATTTGGTCAGTCCACCTCATGGGAGATACTTCTACTGATAAAAACTTGCCAATGCTTCGAAAATGAGACATTTAGGGAGAACTACTATGTATAGTACACGGCATCCACCAAGATCGATTGCAAGATTCCCTGAGTTACTTTAATAGACATAATGTAAATCCAGAAAGAATATTTTTACTTAAATATTTATATTATTCCGTTTCTAGTGTTTGTTGTTTTAATAGCGGCAACAGAAATACATCATCTGTGAAAATTTGAACTGTCTACGTATCTCGGTTCATGAGATACAGCCTGAGCCAGACGGACGGGCAGCGGACTCTTAGAAATAGGGTCCCGTTTTTTACTCTTTGGGTACGGAACCCTAAAAAGAAACACTGTTTCAAACCTCGGTGCCGCTAATAGTCTTATTAATTCTTTTTTCTAATCTAGCTATCATCGGCTGTATTGGTGACAGACAGGCAGACGGACGGACGGACGGACAGTGGAGTGTAAAAATAGGGTCCCGGTTTTACCGGTGACTAGGAAAGACGCCACAACTTCAGAGCAGCGCGGCCAACGCGATGTACGTGGCATGCTTGCCGCCTCGCGCGCCGCTCCTCTCACCGCTAAGACCGTTTCCCCGTTCCCCTCTTCACCCTTGGGGGACGGAACCCTTAATAAGTAATAGCGTACTTGGTGTTCTTGTAGGCACGCCCCAGGTGTATGGCGGCGCGCGCTGTGCTCATGCCGATCTCCAGAACGTTCTCCAGAAGATTCTTGCCGATGTCGAAGTCGTCGATGCTCTCCTGCCGAACATTCTGGCGTTTTCTGGAAAAATCAAAGTATCTAGTTTCTAACGTATTTTTTTTATATTTAAGGTTAGACCTCAGGGTTAGACAGTTTCACTCCGGGCAGGTGCGGCCGGCTAGCCCCGCCCCCTGTCATTTAATGATTTACGGATGCAGCCATACTAGGCTTCCGGCTTCTCAAACTAACGAAAAAAAAAAAAAAGTTAGACAGTTTGGACAGCTGTGCTCTGACAAAGACATTCCACGAGAAAATCATATAAGTATCTAAATGTTATTTATTATATGTTTCATTATCTGATTTATTTCGTGTAATATTTAGCATAGGAAACATTACAGTTCAATGTTATTTCGTTCATTGAAGTTGGTTTTTTTTTTGTGAAAAAAATGATTATATTTAAATTACTAAAAAGCAAAAAAATAAAAAATATTTTTTTTAGCAAAACAAGAACCCGCTTCAAAAAAATCTGAAAAGCCAAAAATAACCTGATCATGTACAGATTAGTACATTTGAATCACCTTTTGAAGTCGGTGGCAATACCTCACGTAAACTTACGCGGCATATGTTTTCATAGTAATAATTGAGTGCTTACCGACTTTCAAAGGTGATTCTAAATGTAATCTGTACATGATCTTGTTGTTTTTGGCTTTTCAGTTTCCTTTGAAGTTGGTTCTTTTTTTGCTGGAACCCTAAAAATGCTTATGTGCATTAGCCAAAAATTGTGGCATTTCCACATTATATCAGAAGCGATACAAAGATTCTGTTGAAAAAACTTAAAGAAGTATGAACTTACGAGAAGGCAGCAGTATTGTAGACCTCATTCTGCTTGGACTCCACTTTCCCAGGGTCCAGGAACAGCGCATTGAAGGCAAACACATCAGGATCCTTCAGCATTTTGTTGCGGATTCCTTCCTGAAATAGCATCAGCGCAATTTGTAGACTTCAAAATTTATATTTTTGAGTACAATACCTTTACCTACATGAGTTTGCATAGAAAACTTCCAAACTTATAAATTAAGAGGAAATAGCTAATTTTTCGTCCGTTTACTCTAAATTTTAGGACCTGATTGGGAAGAAAATGTTCTGTGTCGGACAGTCTCGATTTTTGCAAAATCATTATACAATTTGTGTAGTGGGCGTCTGTATTTGGCCAAATTTCTGTTGCAAACGGACGCCCAGTACATAAATTCTATAATAATTTGCACTTTTTGCGCAAAACGGTCCAACACAGAACATTCCTTTCACATTCTGTCCTTTCGATTTTGTATATAGATTGGTTAAGTTTTGGAAAAGCAAATTAACAGACAAGAACAAAACATATCGATTTGTATAACCCGGAGACGTCAAGTTTGGGCCTCATTTGTATGCGACGCCATACTTACCAGGTGCAAACTTAATGTAAACTGATAGTATATGGAAAAATGAGCAGTGATATATCCTCTTAATGATGACATCACCTATGAGGAGTTAGTTCAGATTTCAATTCTGACGTTAAAGGTTGGTACCTTTAGCACCGGGAGCACAAATTATGAAAAAGTTCGGAGTTTTGAGGTAGGTCATCATCATTGTCGTAAACATGAAATCCCACACCTTAAGTGAGTTGAAAAGTGATATTAAAGCTAATTAACTGTTTTGCAACTATACATAATGTCATACCTGATTCTCCCATGCCATTAACTGAATATTATGCAGCAACATAACATCCAACGTCAAAATCCCAAACGAGAGCAGATCCGTACTGTTGCTTGATATAATCTTCCTGCTATGATTGGTGCTTGTATAGTTATCACCGAAGTATATATCCTTCAGCTTATTCATGACAATACTAACGTTCCCTTCTATCAAACTATCATTCAAAGCCTTTAACAGTTGTCCAAAATCATTGCCAGACTTGATTCTCTTCGAATGGTTTCCTGCTACCTCAAAATCTGGATCAGTGACTATCCAATCATGTAAATCCTGCACTTTTTCAATCAAATAACTAGTCATTGTATTACTCTGCATATAATCATCGTATAAATTATCGTCGTTGTAGTATTCTTCATACAAATCATGCTCGTTCTTTTTCAGAACTGCTACGTACCCATCTGGAAGCTTTATGTTCTGTTTATTAATAAAAACGTCAGGCAATGTCGGTTTAAAATCAGGGATAACGTTATTCTCTGTAACGCTAGCTTCTGTTGGATCGGGCATCTTTGCATGGTCCTTTTTCTCAATTTTTCTTTCCGCATGATGTGTAGTATCATGTACCGGATGCATTTGAGGTTTTGTTAATAAACTGAAATCTTTCTTCTTATCCCTATTTGCGACTATGTTCTTGAATATGGATAGTTTCTCTAGGATCGGGAATTGGATGTCGTTTTCTAATTCTTCTGAACTGTCAGTGGTGGTTGGTTCTGGATCGATGATCGGTTGTGGTGGTAGCTTTCTCGGTTGAAGGATTGGCTGAGCATATACTGGCTCCTGTAACAGAGTATGAAAGTTTAAACTTAGGGTCGAAAGGGCCCGTGTGGCACCCCAAAACAGGGGCCTGAGAATGGGTAGTGTGTCCATTAAGTTACTTTAAGAGTGGTTTACCTTAAAGGAAAAAAATAAAAAATTGGGCAAGTGCGAGCCCGACTCGCGCATGAAGGGTTCCGTACCTATACATATATATAATGTATAACAAGTTTTTTGTATAGGAGCCCCCCTTAAATATTTATTTTATTTTATTTTTAGTATTTGTTGTTATAGCGGCAATAGAAATAGTTACATCATCTGTGAAAATTTCAACTGTCTAGCTATCACCGTTGTTGAGATACGGACGGACGGACGGACGGACGGACGGACAGCGAAGTCTCAGTAATAGGGTCCCGTTTTTACCCTTTGGGTACGGAACCCTAAAAAAGAGGTGAAAGCAGCTGCGTCTAAGAATCAGCACTCAAATGAAGTCACATTGTGGAAAAATTACAGTCCCTAACTACAAAAAGAACAGTGGTACAATTTCCATAAATCCGTCTTAGTAATAGTCCAACTGTAAGATTTTCTGCGCTGTGACCAATTACTTGTCGCCTACGCTCTTTTAGAATGAGGAACTTTTCAAATTGAGTTTTTAATCATAAATTTGGATATTTTCAGAAATGTAAAAACGTAGTAATATTTAATGCTTTATTATAAGGCCTGGTAAAATAAAATGTTGTCAATTAGAGTCAACGCTTAATCGGGCACTGGTATCGTACATCAATCAGTAATACATGTTATTTACATTATCTTACATACAATTAAACTTGTAGGTGTGATCCTCGCTCTGTGTGGTATCTGGTTCAACAGATTTCGTTGATCATAAAACGTGGCAATAGCAACGCTGCCAGTGTAGGAACGTCTGGGCTAGGTGCGACTCGAGGCGAGCCGAAATCTCGAAAAAAAAACTATCAATTGATACTTAACTATCAATTAAGAGAGATTATTTTTCGAGTTTTCGGTTCTCCCATAGTGAAAGTTGCTCAGCGTCACCCTCCTCATCACCCCCTGGCACTATCATTCACGACTAAAAAGTCACCTGTATAGGTTCAGACATCTAACTAGCAAGCCAAGTGAAGATCGCAACAATTCTCGTAGGCTTTCTATTCGTAATTGCCCCTGTTCCTGACGAAACAACGCACTGAAGCGCATACGTTATAAAATGACGGACTATTACGGGACCATTATGCGTACCATTAGCGTGGGTACCATTTTACGCAGGGTACCATTATAGGCTTTGTTCAGTCACGCTACAATGTGCACTTTTTAAGAAAGAGGAAACATAAAGCATAGCATTGCCACTTTGTATGCTAAATACTTATACTGATCTGTTGTGCCAGATACGATCCAGCCCTCTGCGGGCCTATGATGGTTGCTTTTCTCACGCGATAAATAAAGTGTCATAGCATCCATGACGTTTTGACAAAATGCAAGTGTGAGTGACGAATGCTTTGTCACTTATTTATCGCGTGATAAACGCAACCATCATAGGCCCCCTGTTGTGCCAGATACGATCCAGCCCACACGTCACACGTTAATTCCACCAGTATTTTAGTAATACAAATCCACTTTTATGCACAACTCAAATACACATTGGACACAAAACATAAGAGATATACCGTAAAATGATAAGCGATCTCTTCCAGACAACATTTAGGTAGCGGAGATCAACAAAACGTTTGAATTGACTATACTTACGAGTATATTGGCCTATATTGGCATCTCAAACAGTTCAACTCTCATTCTCTATTTATTACTGCGTACTTTGCCAAATCAGTAGTAGAGGTACGTAGCTTGGGGTTGACATCTCCAGTGACGTTCAGTTCCAGACTCAATTAGAGGATAAGGCAAAGCTGGCATCCAAAAAGTGGCAGCGAAGCGGCACTTCACTCCTGGGCAAGGGTTGATGCTGTATAAAGCGCAAGTCCGACCCCACGTGGAGTACTGCGGTCACCTCTGGGCAGGAGCTCCCGAATACCAGCTTGGCCCTTTTGACTTGGTACAAAGACGCGCTGTGCGCATAGTTTTATCCTAAACTCACAGACGGAATCGAGTCTCTAACTCTGAAGAGATACTTTATATCCTTGACGTGTTCTACCGTCTGTATAATGGGATGTGTTCTGAGGAATTGTTTGACATGATGACCACGGCTACTTTCTATCATCGCACTGCTCGCCGTTGGCAATACTCTGGATACTCCTGGCGAAGCAAGCGTCCATAGGCGGCAGTGACTGCTTATCATCAGGCGGGCCGCATACTTGCTTGCCACCGTCGTAGTATAACAAAAAAGTGGATGGATGGGATAGTACCAGAGTATTGACACAGGTCGCGTCAGGACTACTGATGATGATGCTGATGGATTACATAGGACTACTACTTTAACTAAGAACATACCGGAGTTTCGTAAACTTGGGTGCTGTAGCCCCACCTGGTGACCACGACGGTAGCCAGGACCAGAGCAGCGCACACTGCGAAGCAGGAAGCGCTGGCTATTATCCACACCTTCAGAGGGACCTGACAACAGATACAAATACTTAATAAAATAATACTGATGATATATGTATATTATAAAATGTCTGGATATAGAAGATATAAAAAAAAAGTTATATTTCGAGATCAAGGAACCGAAGAATTTTCTTTTGTATCTGTGTAAAGTGCTTTACGAAAAAATGCTGGATGGAACTATATTTTCGGTACTTGCAGTGTACTGAGTTTGTCCTTGGAAGGAAGGAAGGAAAAAAGTTAAATAAGAGCTTATCCAATAAATTGTGATTTCACAATTTAAAACGCAAAGCATTATACATTACATCAGCATTATACGGCACCACTATTGGTTGTGGTTGGGTAAAATGGTTCGGCCTTGGCAAATCCTAAGTGTGAAAGAAAAGAAAGAAAGGAAAGGAAAGGTTCGTCTGATTTAGGACGTATTGAATATTTAATAAAGTAAGCGTGTAAAATAAGTACAATTGCCGAGACGTAAGTTCTGTTTTGTTGGTGTATGTAGTGTAGGTAAATATGACACACCCCACAACGTGCTACGACCAACTATGTTGCACGTCATTCAAAATTACCAATCAGCTACTAGTAGGCTAATTCCTTTCCAAAAGTGGCAAATAACAAAAGAGTGCGGCTTCTGTAGTGTCTTTATTCTGTGCCTTAACTCACCATTGTTTTACTCGGCAGTCGGATGGCACTCGGAGTTGGTGGGAGCGGGCGCCTTGCTCGCTCCACGCTCGGCATCGCCTGCGTTCGGGAATAGTCGGCGCGGCTCGGGCAGCTTCGGCTGTACTCGGTAGTTGTCGTGGCTCGACTCGCGCAGGACGACGCCGACGACGGACGCTTTTCGTACTCGTAGTGGAACATTTTGAACTGTAAACGAAAGAGAAATATCTGACATAAGCTTTTTGCACTCTTCTTTACTGGCGTCATGTTTCTAATTGGCGTGCGGACATTTATTTTTGAGGACGTCAATCTATTCTATATTTTAATGGGATGAAAAGTCTATATGGGACTACCTACTCTTATACTGCTCTAAAAGTCAGAAATTACCGTCAAAGTTCAGCATTCCTACAGAGCACTAAAAACGCTCCGTACATGTGACGTCATCCTGTGGGATATGGGTACCTACCAATATTTGTATGGAGACAATAAGTAATTTGCCATTTTCACCGTGAAAAGTGCGTTTAAGTTCATGGTTGTCATACAATTATTGTTTTGTTAAATTATGAGGATTCTAAAAAGAATTTCAAAATTTCTTTTGGGTTAAAAAAGGAATAATAAAATTTTCGTACGTAAAAAATTGTTTTTTTTTCTTTGTATCATGACATATCTGTCGCATATTATTGTTACGCTAAATTAAGAGAATTGTAAAAACAATTTCAAAATTTCTTAAGACATTTCAAAACATAACATTTCCATACCTTCGAAGTCATATATTTCAAGAAATATTTTTCATTTTCATTGTTTCATGATACATTGAGCTAATTGTTTTTATATCTTATAGTTGTCATATATAAAATCACTAGCTTTTGCCCGCGACTACGTACGCGTGGAACTTGATAAAAGGGATTATTAAAAGTGCCTAAGCAAATGGAAGAGCAATTGTGTTTTTGGTCTAATAATTACTTTTCTTACAGGGTCACCGCATCCCAACAGAAATGTTCACTCACTTTTCAATCTTTTTGGGTATAATTTCCAAGATGAAAACTATCCTATGTCCTTCCTCGGATCTCGGATCTCCATGCCAAATTTCATCAAAATCGGTTCAGCGGTTTAAGCGTGAAGAGGTAACAGACAGCAAGACAGACACACTTTGGCATTTATAATATTAGTATGGATAGTATGGATGTAACATCATGTCTTATAGTTCAACATCAGTCGCGTCCCCTATTGCTGAGGGTCGTGACTAGGGTTATCAACCAAATGATGTTATATCTAGTGAAATTATATCAAACGTTGTTATATCTTGCTTATTGTAACAATACAGTCGCGCGATTTGTGGCCCTCTGTCGCGCTTGCATCTGACCTGACCTGATTGGATTCGAGACACAACGGTCACCAAGTTTCCCGACGCCATGCGGTCCGCATTAGATCGAAAGTGGAGAGCGATCGTCCGAAGAGTGATAAATAGAAGTCACGACCCTCAGCAATGAGGAATACGACACAAGAAGTCGCATTTGCATGCGTAGATTCATATAGCATGCGTAGAGGAGATGAAAGTCTGGAAAAATTGATCGTAGTTGGGTACAAAAAATAAAATGACCCCGATGCATGTATTTCATCATCATCATCATCCTAGCCTGGTCCCATTTCATTTGGGGTCGGCTCTCCTTATCATTTTGCGCCACTCTTCTCTGTTTTGCGACAAATCCGAGCTGACGCCCATCGTCTCCATGTCTTTTCGGATTGTGCTGGTCCAAGTCGTAGGGGGGCGTCCTCGGCCTCTCTTCCCTTCGGTAATGTTTAATACTGTTTTGGTCATGTGGTCATCGTTCCTTTGCATTACGTGGCCAAACCAGCGCATTCGGCTCTCCCGCATTTTGTCTTGTATAGGTACAGAGAAGACGGAAGCCACTTTGAAGGTTCCACGGATGTAATTATTCCTGACTTTGTCTAGCATTGTTACACCTCCCGCCCATCTAAGCATTCGCATTTCTGTGCAGATGCATGTCTTTATTACCTAAATATCTGAACTTGTTATACTAATTAAATAAGGCTTGGGTTTAAACGCCTACCAAATATGATTAAATGCCTACCAAATATATTGATAAATTACTACCAATAAATTCTTAATGCTCACCAAAACGGATGAATGCTCACCAAATAGTGTACCCCAAACTATTCTATAAATAAAGCAAATAATTCTTTTTCTTACATCCTATAAAAATATATGCACACCTACAAAGTTAATTTCAGACCAAATAATCTAAATTACTATTAAATGGATGTCACCAATATTTTATATTATTACTTCCATTTTAGTCATTTTTGCTGAGGCAAAAAACTAAATGCTCACCAAAATGGCTTTTTCTCAAACATCCAATGAAATGTCTTTACGTTCCTTAAAATAGGCTCGGAAGTATCGCTTTTTGGGCGCAACAACTCGAGAAGACTGTAAAGGGATTTCATACTGCTTTTCAGGCCTAGGCCTGCAAAGTAACTTTTTTCTGGTTTCAACAACAAGGTTTCATTCACACAGCTGGCTGGTTTGACAAAAAGCAGGTTTTGTTTTTAAAGATTGGTTGTTAGACACTTGTGGAAAAAAAAAATCAAGACGGCGAAATTTTTTTTTTTCAAAATTTCAAATTGGTGCTAGGCGGCTAAAACTCGGTATCGGGGGGCTCTCGGGGCTCAAAAATCTGAATCTGAAATCTTGTCCGAAAATTCGGTCAAATTCGGAAAATATCGAAAAAAAAACGATTCAAAATTTCTAAATTCGTGCTAGGCGGCTAAAACTCGGTATCGGGGGGCTCTCGGGGCTCAAAAATATGAATCTGAAATCTTGTCAGAAAATTCGGTCAAATTCGGAAAATATCGAAAAAAAAACGATTTTTTTTTCAAGATTTCAAATTGGTGCTAGGCGGCTAAAACTCGGTATCGGGGGGCTCTCGGGGCTCAAAAATATGAATCTGAAATCTTGTCCGAAAATTCGGTCAAATTCAGAAAATATCGAAAAAAAAAAACGATTTGTATGGAGAAAATTTCAAATTGATATAGCATAGCTAATAATGACTACCGCACATTATGGAGCGTTTTTTAGGGATATAAAAAAAAAACTAACCTAACCTAACCCGGCCGAGTCGGATCTGCTCTGAAAGGTGATCAGGATTAGATGGTTACCTAGCTGAAACACTTATTTATGAAAACAATATTTGGTGAGCAAAACATCCATTTTGGTGAGCAAAACATCCATTTTGGGAAGCAAAAAGATATTTTTTGGTAATAATTTTGATGTTTTATGAAAACAATATTTGGTGAGCAAAAAATCCATTTTGGGAAGCAAAAAGATATTCTGACTCAACATAAAATTATTCTGGTGTAATGTATATCGATTTTGGTATACAAAATGATTTAATTTGGGGAGCACTGTTTAGAGTGAATTTATATTAAATGGAGGCAATTCAATTTATTTGGTATTTAGTTTTGGGGGTATAAAAGCCATTTTGGTGAGCATTTAAATTGTACCCATTAAATAATATGGGTGTAATTGTAAAAAATAAATTATTTGCACCAAAATGTTAATACTGTTACATAACGTGACCCCGTCTTCTCTGAACCAGATAATTTACCGTCTCTAACCGCATTAGGGCCCAGTACCGTGTCCACCGTTGTCACCGTTCGTCGTTTTATTCTATCTTTTGCTCTTATTAGTTGTCTTACTTAGCGGTACTTTTTTGAAGACATGACTAGTTTGAACTTTATCAGGTCTGGTTACCCCTCACTACCTGTGAGTCGGACTTTGTGGGGAGCGCATTTTTTCACATAATGATTGGTGGTCATAACGCATTGTTTGTCATAAAATTGTTAGTCATAACTCAGAAATTAATAACTACGCGAGTTTTAAGAGTAAAATAACCCATAAGCTTAGGTTAGGTTAGGTTTGTTATAACAATCTGAAAAGATTATTCGTTTCCGACAAAAGTAGAAATTATGACTACGAAAATTATGACTAATGACAATTATGAATAAGAATTTTATGTCAGCCAATATGGACCCGACTTTGTGTGGTAGTATAACCCGCTAATGGGATTTACTCCGCGCCACAGGACTAAAGCCATCCACCACGATCCTCAGTCATGAGGGAACGACAAAAGAGAGAGCGAGAGAGAGAGTGCAACGCGCGACAGCGATGCAGTAACGACACCAATGTATTTATTTATATCATATATATAAATTTATTTATTTATTTACAAACAAAATTTATACAGCATTACAGTTATTACCAATACACTGTACAATTTATAAACATTCAAAAGAATATAAATAAAACTTAAAAGTTAGGAAATCCCGCAATCATCCATCGCCTCACAATACCTCAGTACCGTTCGACACACATCCGTCCATCGACTCGCAAACAAATCAATCTCTGGTACAGATGACAGCAGCGCGTTTAGAAGTTTAAGAGCCAAAACGATGGGGGAATTTCTGTGTGCTACTACTGTGCGTGTTAGCGGGACCGCGAGGAGATTACAGTTTCGGGGTCTGAGAGCATTTTTGGGAACAAATGGAATAACAAGTCTGACAGTCTGTTCTACCAGTTCGAGGCAATCTGAGTGGCCACGCAAAGTATTGCATTGCAAGTCGTTAAAAGCAGCTTGTGGTTACATCTCGCTTGGAGAGAGTTAAATCCTAGTGTACCCAGTAAATGATTGTTGTGGAACTCCAGTCGGTACGCCACTAACGACCAAGAACATTTGCATCAGAGGTAAAAGCGGAACGCCTGATGCACCTGGGCAAAGTGTGCAGACGTCGACAGCGGGGGAATCTGGGTTCAGGGCCATCAGAGACCAAAGCGGAAAGCCAGTACCACTGGCACGAAACGCTCAAACGTCGGCAACGGGTGGAGCCGGGTCCACGGCCGTCAGGAACAAAGGCGGAGCGCCAGTATCGCGGCTACCAAACACTCAAAAGTCGTCAACGGGTGGAGCGGGGGCCTTGGCCGTTGAGATAAGCGCTATTCGTGACCAAATGAGCATGTTGTCGGAGCAGCTGGCTGATGCCCTTGCTGCTGTCGCGCAATACCATACTGCGCTCACGGACTGCTCTTCTAAGCTTGAAATGGTTAGCGAGCGGCTACATCAACTTGAACTGAGGTCGGCAAACGACTGTCGCTATGAGAATCCGAGTGCAGCGTCGCCTTCCGCTGATGGATCAGAGCCGAAATCAAGACGAAAACGCAAGACGCGGAATAGAAAGAAATCTGCGTCAGTGCCGGAGGGAAATGTCAACGAAACTGCGGCAGCAGGAGCGGATGCTCATGACAAAACTGGGGGTGCAGCTTCATCTTCGCTCGAATCGAGTGGCGACAGTCTGGTACGCGGTGGTGATCTTCCTACGGACGAAGAAACGAACACTGCATTCGTTGACCATGACCCGGGTAAGGAAGGTACTATTCCAAAGGAGCGTTTCTCTTCACTGCGATGCACAGCTGGGCCTGAAGTTACGTCGCTTAAGGCAGTTGAATCCCTGAAGTACATACACCTTTGGAACATGGTGTCAGGCGCTGACGAAATACGTGCGTATCTAGCGACAATGTGGCCTGAAAGAACTTGCATAGTCGTTGAGCTCAAACCGAAGGGGTCTTACAAGTCATACAAAATCGGCGTCCCGGGCGAGCTGTATGACAAATGTGTATCCGCGGAGATCTGGCCTGAGAATGCCCGAGTAAAGGCATGGTTTTTTCGAGGGCGGCGAAGCAACGGCACATATCCAGAAAAGCCCAAGTCCCAAGACAAAAGTAGGACCGGTCTTGCACATGGTATACCAAAATGTCAGGGGCTTGAACACGAGGCTGCACTACTTCAAGCAAAACCTGCTAGCTCTTGATTGTGACGTCGTCGCGGTAACGGAGACTTGGCTTACCGAGGCCGTTAACGATGCTGAGTTGGCGTGCGGTGGGTGGAGCGTGCTGCGCCGGGACCGTGCTACCGGCGCGCGCGGCGGTGGCGTGCTCTTCGCGGCGCGCCCTGGCATCGAGCTGCAACGCCGTGCTGATTTGGAGACGCCGAACGGCGAGGACTTATGGGTCACATTCACGGTGGGCCAAGTGGTATTCCATGCATGCGTCGTGTACATCCCTCCCAGGGCCTCGGAGGAAACTTATATGCGGTGGTTTCGGAAAGTGGAGTCGGTGATTGACACTCTTAGAGATGTGGTGTTAGTAATCGGCGACTTGAATATAAACCCGATGTATGTGTCCCAGAGTACCCTTAGCTATTATTGTTATTTTTTAAATATTTGTGGTTTGAATGAGATGAACGAAATAATGAATGTACGTGGGAGTAAGCTAGATGTTGTGTTGATGTCGGAGCGCATCACTGGCGCCGTGGTTTCAGAGACAACGAGAGAGGGACTGGTCCCTAGATCTGATATGTACCATCCCCCGTTGGAGATTTCGGTTCCGGTGGGAAACTGTGCGCGTCCTTCAGCTGCGGAGCGTCTAGATCCCAGCAATGTGGATATGCGTCGGGACTGGAACTTTACTAAAGGTAATTTTGAGCTTATGTACAAATTAGTCTCTGAAACAAGTTGGCAGGAAGTTCTCAGTGCTGGCGATGTCGACATCGCTGCGGACACATTCTACAATATTTTGTATGGGATTTTTGACCTCTGCGTACCTAAACGGAGGCGACCAACCGGCTCAAGTAGACGGTATCCTGTGTGGTTCACGGCTGACCTCATCTATGACATCCAACAAAAGAGTAATCTGCATCGCGAATGGAAGGCTACACGGGATACAGATGTCTACAAAAAGTTTGCGACATTGAGGTCTAAAGTAAAGGGACGTTTAGTGTCTGCTTATGATAGCTACATTGAGACAATCCAAAGCACAGTTAAAGCCAATCCCCGCGCTTTCTGGCAGCACGTTGGTAGTCTACGGACAAATGGTGGTTTTGTTTCTCGAGTGAAGCTTAAAGATAAAGAATTTGTAGGTAGGGACGTGGCGGGCGCTTTTGCTAGCTATTTCTCGGATGTTTTCCTACCTGACATTCCGCTTCTTGATCCGAGCTTGTTAAATAATTCCAATAGGAAACCTAGCGCCAACTTCATTGATATAAAATCAATTACATTGCAGGAAGTCGAAGCGGGTATAAAACGCCTAAAGGCTAATAGCTCCGTTGGACCCGATAACTTGCCAGCGTATATAGTAAAAGGTTGTATGGATTTCCTAACCAGAGTTGGGCAAAAATTAATTGAATAAGAATAAGAATAAAAACAGAAATTGTATTCTTATTCAAATCGATTTGAATAAGAATAAATTCTTGTACTCGTAATTCAAATAAAATTAATGTGAATAAATCATGTAATTTTTATTTTAAATGAAGAATAAAAAACTAAATAATTATTTTAGAAATGGCATAATTTAAATACCATTTTATTTGATTAAAATGTTAATTGAATAACGTTAATTTGTAGTATGGATGTTATACAATCGGTTTTATTTTGTAAGTTGATCTTTACTAAGCTTTAATGTTTGGATTTATGTGAAATTAAATAGGTTTTATGACAATAGGTATTTTTTGGTATCTTCGAAATGTTGATGATGATCTGATGATGAAGCTAGAAACTGAACAGCCGAACTTCAATGGGTACTAGTATACCCCTCGAGTGTGGGCTTGATAAGACACAATACTACTATCTCTACCTATACCTAATAAGTCATATTAACAATCCAGGTACCCCAACCCTTACATTCGTATTCGTGGAATATTATTTGAATTAAAAAATCATGATTAAAATTATTTGATTAAGAATAAGTTATCTTCATTCAATTTTCTCAGCAACGAATTATTCCCGACGAATTTATTTGAATAATCTTGACGGGATTAAAATCGACATGATTTTATTCTTACGAATTCTTATTCAAATTACGATTTTATTCTTGAATGCCCAACTCTGTTCCTAACGACCCCAATACTGTATATTTTTAACCTGGCCATCTCTTCTGGGTCATATCCTCGAAGTTGGAAGTTGTCTAGAGTCAAACCGATCCCGAAAACAGGTGACACTTCCGCTGTAGAGAATTATAGGCCCATAGCCGTTCTTCCTACTCTTGGTAAGCTGTTTGAGGCTATACTTCACCGGACTTTGTCCTAACAGGTTCGGCCCTTCTTGTGCGATGCGCAGCATGGCTTTCGTCCTAGTCGCTCGGTAAACACGAATCTGTTGATATAACGGACAATATTGCTGTTCATCTCGATAGAGGTATCCAGGTCGATGTGCTCTATTTTGACTTCACGAGGGCTTTCGATCGAGTGGATAACGATGTGTTGCTTAGCAAACTTGACAAAATTGGTTTTTCTGCCAAACTGCTAACCTTTTTCGCCAGCTATCTGCGCGATCGACAGCAGTTCGTCCGACATGGTTGTTTTGTCTCGGCTCCTTACCACACCCGATCTGGTGTTAGCCAAGGCTCCATACTAGGGCCCTTGTTATTCGGGATCATGATTAACGATCTCCAATCGGTTCTTCGGGCGGCTCAATGTCTCTTGTATGCTGATGATCTCAAGTTGATATATGGAGTGGAGCAGGTGGCTGATTGCAAGACATTACAAGGGGACATCGACTTGGTGTTTCAGTGGAGTCTCGAGAACAAACTTCTTTTTAACCCTGCCAAGTGCTGTGTGTGTTCATTTGGCTGCTCTCACGATCCCATATATGCTCAATATATGTTGGGGACAGAGCCGATAAATCGTGTCTTCTCCGTCAAAGATCTGGGTGTAGTGTTTGACACGCGGCTCACTTTTCACGAGCATATTTCTTCGCTTGCCACTAGCTGCTTTCGGAGACTGGGTTTTGTGATCCGAAACCTTCGCCACTTTCATGATCCGGTGGCCATAAAAATGGTTTACAATGCCTTAGTAAGGAGTAAGCTGGAGACTTCGTCGATCATATGGAACCCCTATGAATCGACGTATGCCTTACTCCTTGAGAAGGTTCAGAAAGCGTTTTTAAGGTTCCTTTATAAAAAAACATCCGGATTTTATCCGTATCTGTACCCAACAAAGTACCTTCTCGGCTCCCTCGGGTACAACTCCTTGGAGGTCAGGCGGAATTGTCATCTGATGATCTCGGCATGTCAGGCCTTGCGTGGTGAGTCGGACTGTCCCGAGGTTGTGGAGCGTCTGGTGCGACTGTATGTCCCTGATGTCCCGAGGATAGCCCTGAGACCTCGACAGCGCGACTTGTTGGCTGTGCCGTCGTCGAGGACCGTGTCGCTCAGGAATTCGCCGTTGCCCCGCGCCCTCTCACTTCTCAATGCGCTCCTGACATCGACACCCGAGTGTGACTTGTTTGCGTGGCGATGGGCGGCAGTGTGTAGTGAATGCCTGAGATTCTGTGAGGCGATGGATACTAGGTGCTCTACTGTTCCAAATTAAGCTGTTTGTTTATATTATTGTGAACCTTTTATTGTTAATTTAAGTTTTGTGACGCATAGGTTTATAACTGTAATGTCATAAAAATGTATTTATAAATAAAATAAAATAAATAAATTGTTTGAAGCATGATTAACGAATTTACGAAAAAAATTACTTACTGTTGAGTTTCTTTCGGTTCTCTTCTCAACAGCGGTCTCCTCTTGGGAAATGCCGGTAGATTCACAATCTGACTTGTAAAAGTGCCCTTGTGGCCTACTTACTAAATAAATTATTTCATTTCATACATATGCGCGACTGCCATACGTAAGAAAATAATTAAGTAAATCACCAGACCTTTTGACCTGTCCTTGATAACTAAACAATAGTCAGGTAGTACCTAACTTAACTGTGAGAATAATACATAATGTTGAGATTTGAGATACGAGTCGACTCTTAATTAGAAACAATTAGTTAGCGGATTGTAAGGAGTAGGTATGTATCTAACTGAGATGCTTCTCCGTTAGTTCTGTGTGCGCCCAGTACTCATTTTCTATACAAATCCAGTACCGGAACCAGGAATTCCCGGTTCTCGCTATACAAAATCAGAACAATTAAAATAAGTTATTGGTAAAAACTAGAGATGAACCGAATATTCGGTTACTATTCGGTATCCGGCCTAAAAAAAGGAAAAGAAAGCGAACCAACTAATTATAGACCCATATCGCTGTTACCAGTTCTCTCCAAAATATTTGAGAAGTTGATGAAAGTACGATTGCAAAATCATCTCGTCTATCATAATGTGCTCCACGGTCGGCAGTTTGGGTAACATGATATTGTCACCCAACTAAATGACAAGAAAAAAGTTGCAGGTGTATTCCTGAATCTGAGCTCGGCTTTTGAGACTGTCGACCATAACATTTTACTAGCCAAACTTGAACACTGTGGCATCAGAGATAGTGTGTTAGCATTATTTGAGTCATATCTTAGAAATAGGAAGCAGTTTGTTGAAATGAAGTCCATAATGAATGGAACTGAGGTAGTGGTAAATTCCAGGATGGCGACAATAAGCAGAGGGATCCCCCAGGGATCAATTTTGGGTCCCTTATTCTTTGTGGTGTTTCTGAACGATATCGTAAATTATATTACTGACTCAGTGCCATGTACCAACCTAATCTTGTTTGCTGATGACAACCACCGCTGTAATAGCTGCTGATAATATATCACAGTTAAATGACAGAGTAAATGCTGCCCAATTGTTGTTTGCCAGATGGTTTGCAGTAAACAACCTGAAACTCAACTCTAACAAAACCAACGCCATGTTATTTAAAGCTACAGCAAAAAACACGGATACCTTGGATGCAGCAGTTTATGGCGATAAAATATTGCAAACTGATTGTGTCAAATTCCTGGGCATTCATATTGATGAGCTACTGAATTGGAAGCACGAAGTTCAGGCGCTTAATAGCTCTCTAGGTTCTGCTTGTTATGCTCTTCGTAGCCTGTGAGATGTCTGAACAACTTAAGTTAGTATATTACGCCCTAGTAGAATTTAAGTTGCGTTACAGCATAAAATTATGGGGTAAGGGCTATAACTATAATGTTGATAGTGCGTTCAAGATGCAGAAAAGAGCCATTCGCACTATTGTTCACATCCCACAAAGCGAATCATGTAGACAGCACTTCATAGACCTCAAGGTTCTAACAGTACCATGTCTATACATTCTCATACTGCTTACAGATTTCGTGAAGCACTTAAACGCACGCACGCACGCACATCCACACAGGAATTATATAGTAGAATACAACCCCCTGCCCACGTTATACCGCTACGACCTAGCAAAATTACAAATAAACAGAAAACGTGTAAGAAACATTGCAGGTAAGGTATTGGGCAATTTACTCTCATGTTTCGGAGGTACAACACAATATGGAAAATAGGACAAAAAAGACACCTACACAACGTAAATAAAAAAAAATAAAGTAATTAACAAATTATAATTAAGTAATTTACACATCATAAAAATTCCTGTACAAAAAGTAATGATATCCCATCAAAAACATAATTGTTAAATAAGAGCCAAGTTCAATATCGCGTGCAACGTGGTCGACTTCGCCGACAAAAGAATTGAGATCTATATGGGTACCGAGGTCTTTGCCCTAAAGTGTTTAGATACAAGAACATGCAACATACTAAAATCAATGTATGTAACAATTTCTTGTTTCTCAATACTACTACAATGTTTGCTACTTAATAGTTAATATACATTTTTGTAGACGCGTTTGGCTCGGTTTGTAGATACCTGCCTACTGAGTCGGCGGTCCCGGGTTCAAATCCCGGCCGGGGCAAATATTTGTGCAAAATATTTGTTCTTGGGTCTTGGATGTTATCTATATATGTACTTATATATTATGTATATCGTCGTCTAGTATTCATAGTACAAGCTTTGCTTAGTTTGGGACTAGGTCGATTTGTGTAAGATTGTCCCTTAATATTTATTTATATTTATTTATATATTTATATTTATTTTTAAATTACAGCAAACAATTATTTACTTAATGCATTTATTTTACTTGTGGTGTAATTCAATATCAAGAGTTGACTTGGCTAGCTTTCACCAACAAACTAATTTTTATAAATGTAACATCGTATTATTATCAGGCTAACAGTATTAAGTAACAG
Organism: Apotomis capreana; assembly: GCA_947623375.1. Lineage (NCBI taxonomy): Eukaryota > Metazoa > Arthropoda > Insecta > Lepidoptera > Tortricidae > Apotomis > Apotomis capreana. The sequence continues at coordinate 10,748,792 of OX392523.1, forward strand.
GACGTACACTAACTTGCGTACTTACCTTAACGAAAATAGGTTAAGGATTAGACAAATATAATATAAACTTTTATGTGACAACTAGCCAAGTCAAGTCTACAGCGTTGCACGCGATATTGAACTTGGCTTTCATGTAACATTTATGTTTTTGATGGGATATATTATTCCATCTGTAGCTGCTTCTTTAGCAAGACGATCAACCGACTCATTTCCCCTCAGACCAATGTGTGATGGAACCCACTGAAAGTTAATTTTTAAATTTGTTGACAGACTGTATACTATTACCTCGAAAGTTCGAGGTGCATCGAGCCAAATACTGTAGCAGTCGTATTTCCTCTTAAAATTACACACAATTTTAGAACCGGGCTGATGTCTGAGCCCTGAGTCACGAAGCAAACAAGGTTTGTTGAACGTGTGAATAACTCTAATCGCATCGTTAATCTGTACTCAGATGTCATTATTTTAAATATGGCATACCGTAAGTAGTAATTAAAAATGTCATTTGTGTTATTTGCCATTCTCATTAAAATTTTGTGGGGAATTGCTGCCAGCGTCTTCGGGACCTTGCCAAAGGGGTCCGATTTTTAGGATTCCGTACCCAAAGAGGTAAAAAATTGGGCAAGTGCGAGTCCGACTCGCGCATGAAGCGGAACCCTTCACGATAATCTATAACAAGTTTGTTGTATGGGAGCCCCCCTTAAATATTTATTTTATTTTATTTTTAGTATTTCTTGTTATAGCGGCAATAGAAATAGTTCATCTGTGAAAATTTCAACTGTCTAGCTATCACCGTTCTTGAGATACAGCCTATGGTGACAGACGGACGGACGGAGACGGGCGGACGGACGGACAGCCAAGTCTCAGTAATAGGGTCCCGTTTTTACCCTTTGGGTACGGAACCCTAAAAACGGGACCCTTAGTAATAACTAAGACTATGCTGTCCGTCCAGACGTCCGCCTATAAAAAAAAATACAATACATATTGTTTTTATTGTATTATAGGTTAATTAGAGTAAAGTTTTATACAATACCTTTTTTATTTTAAGTAAATGTAATTTTATTTTATAGAACATGTAATGTCTCTTGTTTTTTTATGTGGGTACCGACACACCAAAATTTTTATTTAAACCATTGCTTTTCCAATTTTCTTTAAGCTTTGATCTTTGTATCAATGGTTTAAATGTAATTTATAAAAAAAAAACCGTCAGTATCTTCATAAAATGTAAAAACTTCAACGCACGCAAAAAAAACAGTAATATATCATATTTGAAATACTTTAATTGGGTGGATCAACTTTTTCTTGTTGTTAAATATTCTGTCCCGTCATCCAGAGGACAACGGTGATTAAAACTTCTTGGAAAAGTGTTGATAATTTATAATACTGGTATTTTCAAGAGATAGTCTAAATAAGAATGGACTTATAACTGCTGCAATTACAAAGTTTTTGTTGAATATTGCCGCCGAAAATCGTAGTTTGAAAGAGTGACCCAGGGGTCATCACCATGGCAACAAGCCACAGAACAAAGTTGATTGAGCCAATTAATAAATAATATTAGAAAGAAAAAAAAAGAAAAAAGATTGTTTGTGGTCCACGAAGAATGTTTCCCACGCCACTTAGGTTCCACGGTGCGTGCAGAACAAGGCAGGGCTAAGTGCAAGATTAGTAAGTACCTAACTGTCGAGAGAAATGGAGGCATCCGACACGCATGTTGCGCCCTTATGCACTAATCTGTGCGCGCACATGGGAAAACTTAGTATAAAAAAACTTTTTCCCTATACTAAGACGGTGACAAACGATTCTGCCGTCTTTAGTATGCAATTGACAAGATTTCATATTTTTAGGACTACAATTTTATTACTTTTCTGTATTCCGCTTAAAAAGATGGACGTAAAAACTGTTTTTATATTTTTCCTAAGATTACAAATTATTTTAAGTATATTTAATTTATTAAAAATAACTCATCCTAAAACTTAGTAACTCCAAAACTATGACACAATGGAAAGATTACTTTAGTCTCGTGTCAAATTAAAAAAAACGACCAAAAACGAGTCGGACTCACGCACCGAGGGTTCCGTACAAACAGTCAAACACTTATCCCATCTTAACTGACCGGTTAAGTTAAGTTTGCACCTAGTATGTATGACCCATATAGATATATGATGTGCAAAGTTAACGCAACCGATCACGTTTCTTGTATGGGATCTTTAAATATTTATTTTATTTAGATTTTTAGTATTTGTTGTTATAGCGGCAACAGAAATACATCATCTGTGAAGATTTCAGCTGTATAGCTATGAAGTTTCATAAGATACCTACAGCCTGGTGGCAGACGGACAGGCAGACAGACAGACAGACAGAAGGACAGTGGAGGCTTAGTAATAGGGTCCCTTGTTTACCCTTTGGGTACGGAACCCTAAATAAATAAATATATTTCTTTTTTAATATGTAACTTCAACTACGCCTATATGTTTTTTTTTTCGAATCCAAAACCACAATCATTGTGTGACAAACTTAAACGCAAATTTTCACGGTGTAAATGTCAAAATACTTATTGTCTCCATACAAATATTGGTACCCAACCCTCAAATGACGCCAAATTAAGGTGGCCATTTGTATGAAGTGTTTTTAGCGCTCCGTAGAAATGCTAAACTTTGGCGGTCATTTCTAACTTTTAGAGCAGTCTAAGTGTAGCTAGTCCCTTATAGTTATTTAATCCCAATAAAAAATAGAATCGATTGACACCCTCAAAAAAAATTTCGTCATGCCTATTTTATTGTGTCAGATGTAGCATCCGGTCGTTGACCCCGGACGAGGCGCGAACGACACGGGAAATGGGACGTGACGATCGCGATACCCGAGAGGAGAGCGTGCCGTGACCGTCATCTATACGTTTCCATAAAGGAACTGCTTCACCTGTGCAGCATAAGTAAATTATAATGTAAATATTGACACAAATGTAAATTAAAAGGTAGCCTATGTGTTAATCCAGGGTGTCAGCTACCTTCGTATCAAAATTACTCCAGTCGTTTAAGCGTGAAGCAGTAACAAATATAAACAGTAACACGCACACAAACTTTTGCCTTTATATAATAATATTACGACGACGCGGTTGGCGCAGTTTCCAGACAACTGCCTACTGAGCCGGTGGTCCCGGGTTCGAATCCCGGCTGGGGCAAATATTTGTATGATGAACTTGAATATTTGTTCTTGGGTCATGGATGTTATATATTATGTATATCGTCGTCTAGTACCCATAGTACAAGCTTAGCTTAGTTTGAGACTAGGTCGATTTGTGTATGATTGTCCCATGATATTTATTAGTGTGATGTACAGTTTTAAAACCGTCCCAATCGGTCTACGTAGCGCGCCTGCGACCCAACTCACTCCGCTCATTACACTACCAAATCGCGACCCGGTTGAACCTTCGTTCCAATAAACCAACACCTACTGTTTACTAACATAATAACTAGTCTAACTGATATATTTCACATTTATACCAATGCGCAATATCCTTTCCTGGTTATAATTAATTATTTTAATTTTATTTATTTTAAGGATTAGCAACAGATACGTCACACTAAAACATAGCAAAACGTAGGTACATTATAATAACAAAATAGGATGCTTACTCAATACGGTTTTTGATGACAACTCAAATCAGCAACTCTTTATGAAATGTCAAAAATTGGGCAAGTGCGAGTCCGACTCGCACATGAAGGGTTCCGTAACATAATCTATAACAAGTTTGTTGTATGGGAGCCCCCCTTAAATATTTAATTTATTTTATTTTTAGTATTTGTTGTTATAGCGGCAATAGAAATACATCATCTGTGAAAATTTCAACTGTCAAGGTTCTTGAGATACAGCCTGGTGACATACGGACGGACGGACGGACGGACAGCGAAGTCTCAGTAATAGGGTCCCGTTTTTACCCTTTGGGTACGGAACCCTAAAAACGATCTGAAGTTTCTATGAAGAAAGTGGCTTGTGGCGTCATAAAAAACAATAGTCAAACACGTCTTCTTTTTAGTTTTGGACCGATTAAAAGTATAGTATAATGTCCACAAGTTAGTGGTAGTTTATTTCATTTCGAATATTCTTGAGTGTGTGTTTAGTGGCTTCAATGATACAATTTATTTGAACTATATATACCGTATTATGGGTAACCACGGCTAACATGACACCATGACATGGCACCGTTGGTTTCTCGTCAGTTGCCATTGCGACTTGGGCTCAACCCCTTTTGCTTAACATCAGGCGAAGTGGAGCCACTATGTTGTGCTGTTATAAAAAAAAAGCAATAAATACGCCTAGAACGAGAGTATTCATAGACAAATTTCTGAAAGATATTGCCGCTTTGGGTTTTATGTGTGCGTGTCTACAAAGACGTTTTGCATTGTGACATTCTGCCGTGCTAACCTAAAAGGCGACGTTTTGCTATGGAGCTCCATAGCAGAAGGTCGCCTTTTACACACGGCAGCATGGACGTTGTGACAGATGCGCGCACGGACGAAACTGGCTTCACTTTCAAGCGCTACGTTTCTAGGCGTATTTATTCTAAGGTTAATAACCAATACCGGAACTCATGGGCATACATCAGGGTTTTTGGTGCACTTTTTTGGAGTTTACTCCTTAAGAATCGATTTTCATATATAAGCCCGGGGTATGAAAAATATGGGGTGTAAAATCGAACGTATCTGCCGTGCTAATTTAAAAAGTCGTATCTCAGTATACGACCGGGGTAAAAATACGACTTCGTAATTTAGCAGGTTATGCGTTAAGCGTTATAGACTAAGGTCCCGATATAAAATAACCTTCACCGAGATGTTTATTTGATGAAATGTATTTTATATTTAATTTAATATGTCAATAATTATATTGCATATGGGTTGCCTAACAAATTTTAGTCCAGGATATGTTTAATTAATAATAAAAAAAATTGTTTTGAACATTTCACCGGTTTGATTAATATTAGATAAATTCTATACCAATCGAAAGTATGAAGCCCATAGAATATGCAAACGTTAGGTTGCCTATTCTTTTCCCGTCACAACTATTGGGTAGCCAGGTATAAACAGGTAAATCTATACCTACTAGCATTTTGCAAAGGTCTGATTGTTGAATTGAAATTAAATAAAATTAAAGATTATTTAATTATGAATTTATCTAATAATCAAATCGGTGAAATGTAAAAAAAAAAAAAAAAATTTAAACTAAACATACCCTGGACTAAAATTTGTTAGGCAACCCATATGCAATATATTTATTGACATTTTAAACTAAATATAAAATACATTTCATCAAATAAACATCTCTGTGAAGGTCATTTTATATCGGGAGCTTAGTCTATAACGCTTAACGCATAATCTGCTAAATTAAGAAGTCGTATTTTTACCCCGATCGTATACTGAGATACGAATTTTTAAATTAGCACGGCAGATACGTTCCAAAAATATAAGTATTGCGAGGATTGACGTTTGGTTGTCAAAGGCGACTGTTGAAAATTTTATCAAATTTTATTTTATTTATAAGTTAATTCAGTTTTAGAGTCCTTTTCGCTGTTTTTGCGATGAGTGAGTCAAGTCGAGGTGTCGCGAGTGATACGTCACTTTTAGAATGTGGGCAGCGGGCAGCTCCGTCGTGGCTATCTGAAGTGGAGTTTGATAATAAGGCAGGGCCGAGTCAATCGGATATTGTATCGGACGCTGAGTCCATGTCGGATGTGCGGCATATAGCGGTGAAGCGTGCTTGTGGTCTGAGCGACAAAAGCTGTGGTTGTAGTGATAGTTTTATGACAATAGGCAGGAAACCTAAACGCTAGCGGGTTTTAGCAACCGCCAAAACGCAGCTGGAGCCGGACGGTGCGGTGTGCCTGACAAGCTATTTGAAGTTTATACAGTGTCAAAAGAAGATTTACCGAAACAGATTGGTTTGGCAAAGTTGCTGCAATTTAAGGGTATAAAAGGAATTTATCCGTCAAGTTTATGGGTCCACGTAAAATTCGCATACAGTTTAACTCTAAGGATGATGCGGAGAAGCTTCTGGCTTCTCAGGAGTTTAACAATGAGACGAGACGTTCTTATTGGTCTAATATGGCATGCTGCACTTATGGAATTATAAGGCAGGTTGAGTTGGAGGTTGAGGAAGACGAATTTTTAAAGAATATTGAAGGGTCTGAAGACATTTTGTCAATATGTAGACTGAACCGTTTGGATCATGATGGGCGTTGGGTTAAGGCTGAAGCTATTCGTCTGTGTTTTAAGGGAACTTCTTTACCGCCATATGTTTATGCCTACGGTTGCCGATTTAAGGTAAATCAGTACACTTTCCCGGTTACCCAATGTTCAAGATGTTGGAAGTTCGGTCATCTGAGCAGGTTATGTCCTACTACTAAAGTTACTTGTCCGAAATGCGGCGGGGAGCATGCCAATTGCGAAACGACTATTTTTAGATGCATTAATTGTAAAGGCAGCCATATGGCCTTAGATAAGTCGTGCCCGGTTTTTGTGAAGGAGTAAGAAATTCGCAGGATTATGTCTGCTGAGGGATGTATATATAAACGGGCTTTTTGGTTGTATATGCAAAATGAGGAAAAAAAGGATACGGATGTTTGTAGTCAGGATGCGCCATCTGTTTTTGAGAATGACTTAAGTTTTGGAAAGTCATATAGAGATGCTGTTTTGTCGAAGCCGTTACAATCTAAAGAGTCTGAAGATTCTGTCTGTCAGGCTGAGGGCCAGCGATCAGTAAGTCAGTACAGATTAGAGAGCGAGCCACAACAAGAGGTTCGTAAGCCGCGGAAGTCAAAAAGAGTAACAGATGTGAAGAGGTCCGAGTGTCTATTGGTAAATCAGCCTACTATTGAGCGAAGATCAAAGACAAAATAAGGACAAGAAGAAGAGACGTATTACTTTTGAAAGGCTGGTTGAGAAGACGAAGGATATTTTGTTTTCTACCGAAAGTTGGGAGGAGAAGTTCAAAACGCTGTTTGGAGTTGTTGTTAAGGAGATTTTGGATTTATTTAAGGATTTTTTTAAGGAAGGTGATTTTGTACGTTTGTTTTTGTCTAATGTAAATGGCTAGGTCTAATACCTGATCTTTCTTGAATGTAATGTTCAATTCAATATTGGCGGAACCCTTATCGGAATCGGCTAAATTTGTATACAGTTTTTTTTATGTAAATAGTGTATACAAATTTAGTTGTTTTCGTGTACATGTTATTTTTAAGTTTATACGGTTTATGTTTTTATTTATCTATGTCTTTTAGATGAATGATGTTGTGTATTTATTAGGCCTGCTGGAGCTGGCATGTTCATAAAAATGATCAAAGCTCCTTAATTAATAAGGTCGTATCTTTGTATGGATTTCATAGTAAGATACGGTTTTTTTTTCCGTAGCACTGCAGACTGTAGTAACTAAACTAGCCGCTCGAGGGCGCTTTACATCACGCTTCCTTATTTAGTTACTACTCATGATCTCTCCAATTTGTTAAAAATGAATCGGAAGTAAATTTTCCTTGTAAAATATTGTAATTTTGCTGTATATTATACTCGTATATTAATATTATGTAAGTGCCTACCTTCTCGTTCTTGTTTGCAGCACCCAACAGGGTACATAATGTGATACTTAAACTATTTACTAATCCTTATGTGCAATAAACGTATTGAGTATTGAATATATATTTTATAATCGTTCTTAAGGCCAGGCGCGCACCACGATTTTAGTCGCGCGATAATTTTGTCGCATAAATGCAAGATATGGGTTTATATGAGAGTGCGCGCACCACGATTTTCATAAACCCAGAAGTACGCTTATTTCTGCGACAAAATTATCGCGCGACTAAAAAAAAGGTGCGTGCCTGGCCTGAAGAGTAAACTCCAGTCGTGCGTCGGAGCTGACACACACACTTTTTTTTTCTCTTTTTTTATGACTATACCAAAAAAATTACAATATACGTGCTAGTTTCAATCATTTGTGCACCCAAATCCCCGGGGTATACTCATAAAGTGGAACTTAGAATCTCAACTTGCAATGGAATGGGAAATTTGTAACGTGTGCATACACGTTTCGTTGTAAACCCATCCCGCACCAATAATGTATTTGTTAAGGCTTGTGGTTATCGGATAGAAAATGCCTTATGGCATTAAGTCCGCAATTTGTAATTTCACGGTATCCTGCCTTTTCGCCGAATTTTCACTTCGCAGAATTTGTATTCCTCTGTAGTCGTTAATTTTTCATAATAGTTGTAAATATCATCCTATAGATCAGTAGGTTAGGTTAGGTTTGATTTAAAACAATCCTAAATAGTTTACAGTTTCAGTGAAAAATGCTTTCTGCGCTAATACTTCGGCTAAATGAAACATTCAACGAAAAATAGTTCGGCGAAAAGGCAGAGAACCGTACTTTCACTTCTATATTTTGTGCAATTTATAAAGTATAATTAAACAAATAGGTACTTTAATGGGCTATACTCGGAGATTCTTTGCGTGATAGAATCAGAAATGAGGATATCCGCGGAAGAACCAAAGTAACCGATATAGCTCTCAGGATTGCACGGTTGAAGTGACAATGGGCGGGCCATGTAGCCCGGAGGATGGTTGGCCGTTGGGGCAGCAAAGTCCTGGGGGCCTATGGGTGAAGGCCAAAAAGTTTGCTGCCTTAACTCATTTAATTAAAATTTGTATCAATTTTTCCATTGTACGACGACAAATTAACCATAGAATAATGTACCTTAAGGTACTGTTTTGAGGTTCATTATTGTGTCGTTAATTTTTGTCGCACAACGGAACTTAGAAAAAAACCGATCAAGTTTTAATAAAATGAGTTAAACGCAGCATACTTTTTGGTCTTCACCCCTATGGTGGTTGCGTTTATCACGTGATAAATAAGCATCTGTCACTCACACTCGCATCACACGAATGCTTTGTCACTTATTTATTGCGTGATAAAAGCAACCATCATAGGCCCGCTGGAGTCGCGAACATATATAGGAAAGCTCAGCGTGGGCGCCCCTAGACCAGGCGGCCGTTTCACCTCGTGAGGTACGGCAGAGATGCGGTCACGGGATCGCACTTTGTGGCGAGCTATAGGGAAGGCCTATGTTTAGCAGTAGACGTCTGTGACTAATAGATAGATAGACAGAACCTTTTGTGAAAGCATTATTTGAATTGTATCATCGCTGTTTAACCCTCACTACCAGTATGTCGGACTTTGTGTGGGAGTACAAACCCATTAACGGGGGTGTCTCGGTATATGTGCGTCCTCACTAAAGCGGAGACGTGCGGAATAGACCAATCACCAGTGTGACCATATGTGGCAGGTTCCTGCCATTTTGGGAAGATTGGCGTCTTATTTTAGCCTGTCCACTCTAATTCTAATTTTAAAATATGGCTTCCATCAGTTAATGATGATTTCGCCAATTTCAAGTTTGCTCGTAGAGCTTGCCGTTGTTCGGTGAGGTTTTGCTTTTTGTAAAGTGATAGCGATTTACAAAAAACCACGCGGACTATCGGGCCTTGACCCAGGAAGGGCTATGAACGCTTCAAGTTGAATTCTTCATTAGCTATTCACTCATACGTTAGATCACTGCACAATACGCTATCAATACTACACATTGAACAACAAAAATGAATAAATAATGAACAACGCAACTTAAACGCATGCGGCCATCTTGAGACACGAACCGGAATCCCAGCCTGTCCACTCAATTGCTTTTGGTAACTCTGGCTACCTGTCATCGCTCTTATTTTATTATACAAATAGAGTCCAACTCAAAATACGAAGCAATTGAGTGGCTATGGCATGATCGGTTGACGTTTTAAAAACCTGACAGGTTTTGGCAGTATTGGGGTATTGAAAATATTTTTCCTTATCGCTACTCAAAATTCCGAAAATGGCAACCTGGATACTTTGCTAGCATGCTGGGGATTTCCCTGTACTTTTGTGCTATTTATTATATACGAGTATTGTATGTAATCTCGATTTTGTGGGTCAGATTTCAGTCAGCCATAGATTCTTGATGCTTCTGATTCGCATTAGATTTCATAGTTTAATTGATAACATCTTGTTAAAGTGGGCGATGGTTCTTATTTGGTGGTGGTGATACTGGTGATAAAGCGAAAATATGAAAGAGCGTATAGAGCGGAATGGGAGCAAGACCCTTTACTTTCGTCGAAATGGAAAGATACGATGCAAATGTTTAATTTAATAAAATTTATTAATATACATATATGTGTTTTTAGGGTTCCGTACCCAAAGGGTAAAAACGGGACCCTATTACTGAGACTTCGCCGTCCGTCCGTCCGTCCGTCCGTCCGTCTGTCACCAGGCTGTATCTCAACAACGGTGATAGCTAGACAGTTGAAATTTTCACAGATGATGTATTTCTATTGCCGCTATAACAACAAATACTAAAAAGAAAATAAAATAAATATTTAAGGGGGGCTCCCATACAACAAACTTGTTATAGATTATATATATGTATAGGTACGGAACCCTTTATGCGCGAGTCGGGCTCGCACTTGCCCAATTTTTTTACTTTCCATGGTTTAAAACAACAGTAAATGAAGTTGGCAGCATTTAGGCATTTTTTACTACAGGGTTTGGCAGGTTTTTAACCAAAGTAAGGCAGGATGTGGTTTGAAGATGGTCACACTGCCAATCACCTGAGTTGAAATCTGTATTTCAGCTCCGCCTCATTTTTGGGATAGGTCGGTTCCGCTTGTCTCCGCTCCGCTCCGCTCCGCTCCCCTTCAACGGGGACGCCCCCTTAGACAGAACCAAAGCCGGTTATTGCATTTTCCACACTAGGTTCAATGTACGAGGTATCCAACGTTCATCTTCATCAAGTTTTATGTAACTTCCTTTAACTGCACGACTCGGTCTGACCCACTTCTCAATAGTACTACGTAATATACGATACCACGGATACTTCTAATATTACGATAGTGCAGTAGAATTTCTCTAACTGTAACTAATAGGCATGACAAAAAATTGTGGATGTCAATCGATTCTGTAAACTTTTTTATTGGGATCAAATTGATCAAATGAGTAATTATTCGAGCGTTTCAACCGCCTCACTTTCGTGGACATATCTTGGAAGAATTGGGCGTAGATTTTGATGGCGTTATTGGATATTTGTTAGATGTCCGGTAAACTTAGATACCTAATCAGAAATGAAATCGCAATCTGCAGCCACTTCTACAAAAATATGACCACGAAAGTAATTCGGAACAAACTCGAATAATGAGTAATGACCCACATATGGGACTACTTACCTACACTGAGACTGCTCTAAAAGTCTGAAATGACCGTCAATGTTCAACATTCCTACGGAGCGCTGAAAACGCTCCATACAAATGTTATGGTTATCGGTACCTATTGGTAGGTACCCATAACATACAGCATTCAAGGTGTTTGATACATTGTTTGCCAAATTCAAAATGGGCGATAGGACTCCTACGGCCCCTAAAAAAAATGTCATGAAAAAATCCGTGTGCCTAAGATTTTTTTTTAGGGGCCGTAGGAGGTAGCAAATGACCCCTTCTAACCCCCATTTTAATTTGGCAAACGACGTGCCAAACACCCTGTATAATGGGAATTGATACCCGTAACATATAATAAATGTGGTACTTGTGGCGTCGTGCTATCATTCATTCATTCATTTGTTAGATAATACGTACATTTTGTTAAAAAAGTAATTGTGAAACATATTTAAAACTTTTACTTTTATGTTATACTTAACTTATAACTATGACGATGACAACGCTTTATCACTATATAGTATAAAACAAAGTTGCTGCTGTCTGTCTGTCCCTATGTTTGCTTAGATCTTTAAAACTACGCAACGGATTTTGATGCGGTTTTTTAATAGCTATAGCGATTCAAGAGGAAGGTTTATAAATACATGCATAATTTATCATCACTGCACCCGAAACCGGGGCGGGTCGCTAGTGAAAAGTAAAGTGAAATTGTATAACATTGATTGATTAACCTCTAAGGGCTTCTTGGTTGATTAAGTATAGAATCGGAAGATTATCAAATTCAGTGGAACATTGTAATTGGTATTGTAATTTGATACGATTTTGTTTACTTTTTTTCTTGAATTAAATATTTAAGTGATTACATAATGAAACATTGAACTTCGTGACAAAGTGGTGGATGTTGTTCACAATATAATCAGCGCTTGGGGCTTGAGGTTTCAGACTTTTTGTAGCATGGCATCGTTAACTCCCAAACGGATGAACCAATTTCAATGCGGTTTTTAGGGTTCCGTACCCAAAGGGTAAAAACGGGACCCTATTACTGAGACTTCGCTGTCCATCCGTCCGTCCGTCCATCTGTCACCAGGCTGTATCTCTAGAACGGTGATAGTTGCAATTTTCACAGATGATGTATTTCCATTGCCGCTATAACAACAAATACTAAAAATAAAATAAAATAAATATTTAAGGGGGGCTCCCATACAACAAACTTGTACGGAACCCTTCATGCGCGAGCACTCGCACTTGCGCAATTTTTTTTAATCGAAAGACTTTTCCGTTTATATGGTGTTAGCTATGTTTGGTGGAAATATGACCAGTAGTTTCCAAGATATTCAGCTTTAATTGGAACAATTGACAAGATCTGAGCCAATATTGAAGCTAAGAATTCAAGCTAGCTATGTTCAGTTTTAGGTTTTAGCAGCTTTTTTTATATCACTCATTGAACGAGGGTCTCACGATGACCGCTACTTGTGTCGGAAGTGTTTTAAATTGGTAATTTAGGTAAATTACAATTTTATAATAGTATAGACAGGAGTTTACTACTGGGCAACCGCATTCATATAACTCAATTCCCACCGGCTTGTCTATTTTAACGCCTTGTAAGCTTAGGTACGGATCAGTGCGTAACATTAACGTTAAAATACCGTACAATTTCGATTTTATTGGCAAATTGGCATCGCATACTAGTGGTCAAGGCGATAATGACATAATACTGTTTTTGAAGGCACTAATGTGTCTGTCTTTGAAGAAAAAATAATCCAACTATAGCCTTCATACAAAATTTGTTCGCATAGCAAACTAGTGTGATAAGGTTTTAATAAATCTAGTTTGTTCCATCATCCAACTATCTTTATACCAAAATTGTTTGTTTTGTTTGTCAGAACAATCACCATATTATTATTGAGGTTCTAGTAAATAATTAGTTTCTGTCAAAAATTTCATTTTGGTGACAAGCTTTTATAGCCGACTGTACTTTTATTTGGATATCCATCAAATGCTCACTGAGACGATTCTAAAGAGCCCAAACTCGGTAGGATTGCTTTTTCTATTGTAGAGTTCCTATGGCCACCTTCCGGCTCCATCATCAGATCAGCCCCATAGTACCATTTTATTGTATTGTCATCAAAGTTAAGTACTTAAGTATACAAAATTTCAGCTCGATCGGTCGACGATATCTGCTTCAAAATTGACTTGCAAGATTCCACCCGAACAAACATACTTACTTACATACATACATACATACATACAATGCAAGTTAAATAAAAGCTTGTAATGTAATAAAAACCGGCCAAGTGCGAGTCTGACTCGCGCACCGAGGGTTCCGTACAAACTTTCACTTATCCCATCTTAATTGGCCTGGTTGAGTTAAGTTTGCACCTAAAATGTATGACGCCGCCATGACGCCGCATACAACGACGTGCAAACTTAACGTAACCGAGTTCTCCAAATATGATGTTTAAAAAGGACTATATTTTTTATGATTTTATTACAAATGTATAGTTTTCAGATTTTTATAAGTATTTGTAGTATGTGACGATATTACTTGCCAAATTTCATAGTTCTAGGTCATCGGGAAGTACCCTATCATTTTGATTCCCTTGAGAATGTCGAAATGTCCGTTTTTTATTTTTTACGACATAAACGGCCGTATCCTTTTTTCACGTAAACGTAGAAGTTTGATTTTTTCACATCCCAAGGGACCGTAGACCTGAGTATATGGTGTTAATTTCAACTCGTTCTCGAGATAAAGGGTCTTGACAGACAGACAGACGGACGGCCAACAAAGTGATCCTTTAAATAGGATCACTTTATTGTCCGTCCGTCTGTCTGTTCCGTTTTTTTCCGATTGAGGTAAACCCTAAAAACTGAATAGTACATTATTATTATTATTGAAAACAGTTAAACGAATAATTTAATTTCTATAGTTATTTGTTTATGCTACTCTTTCCTTTTATTGCATAAAAACCTTTCAGCTGTTTAAGCGGGATGAGGCTGGACAGAAACAAAATAATACATGCATCGAGTCGTTACGATTTTTCCCCTGTAGGTAAATTTGACACCTCCCCATAGGAAATTGGTTTTCAATACAATGTCCTAAAATAATAAAATTGGTAAGTATATAATTATACAATTTGTATAATTTTCAACATTATCATAGCAATATTAAATTTGCAGTCGCTAGTAATATTATAGGGACCTTTGAACCAGGTACCTTCCGTAACAGGTCATAGAACTCTTTTAGTTTTAAAGTTACTTTTAGTTTATTAGAAGAGTGTGTCGGTCTAAATATTAATATACTTTTTTATATAAGAAACATATAATTAGATTGTGTTTAAGATTACTTAAACACGTTGCAGGCGCGTTTTATAATGTATTTCATATTATAACTTGTAGTTATTTATTTAGGTACCTCTAGTTTGCCAATAGCTGGACCTCAGCATAGACATATCTCAGTGAAGAAGGCAACCCTCAAATATTATAAATATTATAAGCATTACATGTATTTTATAAAGTTATTCAGGTATTTGCGTCTGGTCATATCTAATGTTTAGGAGTTGGGTGATAATTCGCCTTATTTTACTGTTACTGACTACCTATAATGAAATGACACCTTAATATCAATGACATATTATATTATGTAGGGCATCCAGTCTCGGTACGACATTCGTGCGAGTCGGTTGTGTTTCGTTTCGCTGTATTATCTTGTTATCACTATCAAGCGCAGTGACGAGTAAATAGGATAGGCATAAGGCGCCGGGACCGGTTTTGCATAGCCGCCCGGCCGGCTATCTAATGCTGGTTGTTGTTTACGCCAACTATGTCAGAAAACAATGAACATAAGGGTGATAGAAATACGGATACATTACCTTCACCAATGTTATTTAACAGATCTTTAGATGAGGATGATATATCAGACATGGACCAATACCAAGAGGATGAGATAAATATGTTGGAGAAAAATGAGGATGTAGACTCTGCCAGGC
The DNA here is from genome assembly GCA_947623375.1 of Apotomis capreana. Taxonomy (NCBI): domain Eukaryota; kingdom Metazoa; phylum Arthropoda; class Insecta; order Lepidoptera; family Tortricidae; genus Apotomis; species Apotomis capreana. The sequence goes on from OX392523.1 coordinate 10,764,039, forward strand.
CTCCAAAAAGAGGTCTCGACGAGGATGAATCACAGTGGATTACTGTAGGAAAAAATAAGGAGAAGAAAGTCAAAACAAATTCGGACAAGACAGAAGTATTTATTTCTTCAATAGAAAAATTACCCAAACAATTTGCCTTGGCAAAAATATTTAGAGATTATAATATAACAGACATTCAAAAGGTTAAATATATAAACCCATATAAAATTCGTTTAGAAATGTCGAGTGAAGTAAATATAGATAAATTGGAAAGCTGCGCAGTCGTTAAAGAGAAGGGGTGGCGTATTCAGAGGCCAATGGAAAAAGCGCTTTCATATGGAGTTATCCGGGACGTAGACATAGAATTGACAGATGATCAGGTATTTAAGAGTATCATATGTAATAAACCAGCCGAACTGCTATCGGCCTTCAGATTAAAACGGCGTGATGAAACTTGCGAAGAAGGCTGGTCATCGAGTGAAGTTGTACGTCTCTGTTTCAAAGGCACATTTTTACCAGCATATGTCTTTGTAGATGGCTTGAGACTAAAAGTAGACCCATACGTATTCCCAGTATCACAATGCTCTCGCTGTTGGAAATTTGGTCATATACACAAAAGATGCCCATCTAATAAAATAATATGCCCAAAGTGCGGGAACAATCACGGAAATTGTGAGACAACTGTTTTCAAATGTGTCAATTGCCGTGGACCCCATATATCTCTTTCCAGGTCATGTCCCGTTTATATAAAGGAAAAAAGACTGAGAGAACTCATGGCTGAATATAACTGTACCTACAGAAAAGCCCTTACTCTTTACGTTATACCTACGTCTCCCGACATAAAAACACGAATGGATTACGTAACACAATATAACTCGTTTCCGTTGATAAAGTCTTCTGAACCTCCCCAGCTCGCTAAATCCTCCCCTTTAACACCAAAAGAAGTCAGATCTTATGCGACAGTATTGCAAACAAAAGCAGTAGTACACCGGGAAGACTGCAAGGAAGACCCGCCACCTCGTCCCACAAAATCAAAAAAAGATCAAAAATATCACGAAAATATTGACATCGACAACCTCATAAACGACGTTTTTCCGGACGATTTTAAAAAACATAATGTAGAAGAACAAAAAGAAAATAGTGTTGATTTTAGCGAACTGGTGAGCAGACTTAAAAAAATATTGTTTTTAAAGGGTGTTACTATACAGATGAAAGTGCATAAAGTCATACAATGTTGCATTCAGTGGGTGATCTTATTATGCGTGGAAAAACTCTCGACCTGGCCGATCTTAAAAACTGTTATGGATCTTTTTATAAATGTTCAGTAATAGTAAAGGAAATATTAAAATTAAAATACTACAATGGAACGCTCAAAGCCTTAGACCAAAGTTATTGGCCTTTGAAAATATTTTGATTCAAGAAAAGATCCACGTTGCTGCCGTATGCGAAACTTGGTTAGAACCTGATAGCCGCTTAACGATTTCAAACTATAACATTTATCGCAAAGACCGGGATGACTCATACGGAGGGGTCGCGTTGTTCGTACATAGATCGGTGCAGGCGCAGTTACATAATGTCAATTGTAGTAACCCGGGGATAGAACTTCTTTGCTTGCAGGTTTTTAACTGTGATCAAATAGAATTCATATCAGTCGTGTATTGTTCTCCATCGGTTAAAACAAGTCAAATGGACTGGGATAGTATATTTTCGGCAATTAAAAAAAAAAATCCTCATTCTTGGGGATTTTAATGGACATCACACTAACTGGTCTCATAAAGTAGACACAAGAGGGTCACAAATATATAACGCGGTATCGGATAATATGTTGGTGACAATTAATAATGGAAAACCGACTCGATTTCGATATGTAAATAATAAATTGCAACAGTCATCGCCCGACATATCAATTATTTCTTCGGATATGGCCTTACAGTATAATTGGAAAATATTAAACGAGACACTAGGCAGCGATCATTACATGATCCAAATTACAACTAGTTTCAACTCAAATCTGATGTTTCAGTTACGACGAAATTTAAAAAAAGCGGATTGGTGTGCCTATAGAACCCTTCTTGAAGACTTATTTTGTAATTTTCAACCCACAGACAATTTACAAGATACTTACAATAAGTTCATAGGATGCATAAATAAATCAGCAGAGACACATATACCCGACATTAAACAATGCCTAAATCCTAATAGTAAATTTTCGCCTAAACCTTATTGGAACCCATCCTTATCGAAATCAGTAGCCGAGCGTAGATTAGCACTTTCCGCGTTTAGACGCAATCCCACGCCCAATAATCTAGATATACTCCAGTCTAAAATACGTGAAACACAAAAACTAATGAGGCAGGCGCGGAATGAGTCGTGGCAATTGTTTTGTACATCATTAGATCAGTCAACTACGCAATCCGAATTATGGCGCAAAATGAAATGGTTTAAGGGATCCAGAACTGCCTCAAATCATGTCGATAAGGAAAAGGCAAACAAATTATTAACCAACTTAACCCCAGACTACGTATCGCCTAAAAACCCCACAATAGTTAATCACAACCCCAAGCTGGAAGTACCTATAACGAAGCAAGAATTCGAAAAATGTATGCGTCGTACCGACACGACACCTGGCTGTGATAATATATCGTACTCGATGATTAGCAACCTCCCGGAAAACGGTAAACTCATTTTACTATGGTTATATAATCAGTTTTTTGTGTCGGGGTTCGTTCCGTCACAATGGCGAGAAATTAGCATCGTGCCGATCCCTAAACCGGGCCGTGACCCGCAATCCCCAGACTCATTAAGACCAATATCAATGTTATCTTGCCTTTGCAAAGTCTATCACAATATTTTAATTAAACGTGTCGAATGGTTTGTGGAAAAAAATAATATCTTATCACCTCAAACGACAGGTTTTCGAAAGTGTAGGTCTACGTTGGACAGTTTGGCCACATTAGTGTCGGATATTCAGATAGGTCTGTCAAACAATTACTCGACTATTGCGTGCTTTATAGACATTGATAACGCGTACAATAACGTAGATTTAAACAGTTTAATAAGTTCTATGGACCAAATAGGCATAGGAACTAAAATTTGTCAATACCTTTGGAATTTCCTAAAAGAAAGAACTCTCGTCATAAAAGTTAATAATACCTATACTATATCTAGAACAACAGGCATTGGCTTAGCCCAAGGTGATCCATTCTCACCCTTGTTATTTAACATTGCGACCCTTAATATATGTAAATGCATTAATTCGAACATCAACACTAAAACCATTAACATTTTACAATACGCGGACGATTACGTGTTATATATTGCATGCGAAAAAATAAACAATTCGGTATATATGCTGCAAGCGGCCTTAGACATTTTTACTAACTTATTATGGAAAATAGGCTTAGATATATCTGTAAGTAAAAGTAAGGTTTGCATTTTTAAAAGAGGTATTTTACGAGAACCCGTTATTCTAAAAATTTATAATAGACCCTTAGAAGTTGTAGACACAGTTAAGTATTTAGGCTTATGGCTAGAGAAAACCTTAAAATGGAACAAGCATGTTAATGAAGTTACCGAAAAATGCTTAAAATTATTGAATATATTCAAGATTTTAGTAGGGCCAGGTTGGGGCATTCACCCCGATCACTTGAGAAGGCTGTATATCGCTACAATACGCAGTAGGCTAGACTACGCTTGTTTTTTATACGGCAGTAGCTCCAAAATTAATTTAGATAAATTAGACCGGGTACAAAATCAGTGTATGAGAACTATTGGAGGTTTCATTAGAAGTTCAACCATTCATGTTATGGAATCGGAACTTAACCTACCACCGTTATACATTCGGAGATACTATTTAGCTAGTAAGTTCTGGTTAAAAGCGAAATCTTATACTAACAATATGTTAACAGAAAAGTTAAATCAATTAGCCTCTTTAATGAGAAATCAATATTGGAGACATAAAAAGAAGCCATTGTTAATTGTAGTTCGCGAGCTTTTAGAAAATATACCTATACACATTTCCGATCAACTCGAACCTTTTACAATGGACACCTGGAGCAGCAACGTGGACCTTTCTAACATTATGTGCCTTTATGTTGAGGGTATAGAGAAAGCTAAAAAACAATATGATATGCATATGTTAAGAGAGACGTGTGAACAGTTTTTAACGTCAAAATACCCTGAATATTACTATATATATACTGATGGTTCGAAACTCAAAAACGGTGCAGGGTTGGCAATTTATGATCCACAGACAGATAGTTGTATAAAGCTGCAAATAAATAATAATATTTCTGTTATGCACATAGAATTAGTCGCGCTTGCAGAGGCGGTTGCTTATATAGAATCTTTTCAGTCTGGTAACTTTGTTATATGCACAGATTCTCGAAGTGCCTTACAGTATTTGGCTCGATGCACCTCGAACTTTCGAGGAGCACCGATAGCCTATAGTATTTTACAGTCTGTCATCAAATTAAAAACGTTAAATTTAAAAATTAGCTTTCAGTGGGTTCCATCACACATTGGTCTGAGGGGCAATGAGTCAGTTGATCGTCTTGCTAAAGAAGCAGCAACAGATGGAATAATATATAAATGTTTGCCTTTCCATACCGATTGTCTAACCGTGGCAAGATCCAAATGCAAGGACTTATGGAAACAACATTTCGATGAGCGGTCCCTAAGTAAAGGAATATGGTACAGAACTATTCAGCCGAATCTGAGTCAGGTGCCATGGTTTAGAGGATCTGGTTTGGATAGAAAAGATATTGTGACAGCCCTTAGACTTCGATCCGGACACATCCCACTAAATAGTTTTGCATTTTTGATGGGCAAGAGTGATACACCTAATTGTACCGAGTGTGGAGCTAAAGAAGATGCCTTGCACATCATGGTGGAATGTGTACGGAACGAAGTAGAAAGACAAGACTTTTTATTGAGAAATAATGTAAACACTTTTGATATTGGTATATGTAACACTATTTTAGCCCACCCATTGTCTAAGATTGCAAAGGAACTATATAAACTTGTTAACATAGGTATTAATAGAAGGTGAACTTGAGTGATTTGTAACGATGGGGGTGGCATCATCATTTCTGATGAAACTCCTTTTTCATTAATAAAGATTAAAAAAAAAAAAAAAATGTAGGGCATCTTACGATTTATATAAATAAACAACAACAAAAAAATACCCTCTTTAATCCGCTAACTGGTACAGATCGAACAAAATTGGAAAGTCACTGAATCGGCAACTAACGGTTCGTCACATCACTACACTTTTTTTCTTAAAAGTTTAATTCGAATGCGGTTTTTTGAAAAAAGAACAAAAATATTGGCGCGAATAATACAAGATGGCGACTAGACTCGACTGTCGCCGACCAAGGCGTTTGACCGACTAAAGAACTGTTAGGTTCGCAACGAAGATGGCGAAAGTAAGAGATGTCATACTGTTTAAGCGAATAATTTTAGTTTATTAGTCATTTTGTTTGTGCCCGTTTCTGCGAGTCCGCTTTAAAATGTGGTTTTCGCTAAGTAAATGGTAGTTTTGAATATTTAGAGGCAATTGAAGTGAACAATTACTTTTTAAAGCAATAAAGACTTGCTTTTAACTATCTAGGTTCACTCGTGATAGTAACCTACTTAAGTAAACCTAGTAGGTTACATCCAAAATGTACCTACCCACTGACAACTATAGAAATAATACCAATGTTTATATTGCAATGTTTTGATCGGCACGTAACACTAATAAACAAATATGAAGGGACAATCTTACACAAATCGAACTAATCCAAAACCAAGTACTGCTTAGTATTAGTACCATGGGTATTAGACGTCGACAATTATAATAATATCTGGGGGCACGGTAGTGCCCCCGCCAAGACGAACAAAAAAGAAGGGGGCACTACCTACCTTTTCTCGAACCGTTTCGTCTCATATTCATACCCTCATAGTTTCGTCCCAGTTAACACTAGAGCGCCCAAATTCTCAGGTTAAGATGCAGTTAGAAAACATATAAAATGTACAAAGTTTAATTGATCTAGCTTTTATACTTTAGGTTTTATAGGTACCTAAAATACGCCGATTTTGCCACTCACTCACTGACGTATCAAAACCTCTGGGGTACTTCCCGATGACCTAGAAAGCTGAAATTTGGTATGTAAGCTAGTATTAGTACACAAACAACAAAATAATTCTAAAACTTGGAACTTTTACCCCCCAACCCCTTAAACTAGGGGATGGAAGTTTGTATGAAACTTCCGCAAATTTTGATACTAGAGGTCTGAAAATTGAAACCTATAGGGACTCATTGTTATAAATCAAATACATATTGTAGGACTTTTAAAAAATCACCCCCCATCCTTTAAATAAGGGGATGGAAGTTTGTATGGGTTTCCCATAATAGGGGATAAAAGTGTATATATATATGGGGCTAAACTTAAGTATTTCTTAAATACACAATTGTCTCCTTCAGTTGACGCTCAAGAAACCCTACAGCCCAATAAAATTAAAAAAACTAAAGCACCTTACAAAAAGAAATGAGATCCCACCAAAAACATTTCATGTAAAATTGACGGCCAAGACTCACATTCTCATAACGCTTTCGCTGTAAAAAAGTTATCAGATCCCAGAAAAAGCCAAGCCCCTAAGCCCCGAATTTACTAACCCCACCACCTTGGTTTAAAAAGTATGGCATCAACTGGCTTCAAGCCCCTAAACCCGGAGTTTACTAACCCTACACCTTTGTTTCAAAAGTATGGCTTGGCCGTTTCATAGACTACCGTAAATAAGTCTAGCGGACTGTCCGGCCTATATCGTAAGGAATTAAGTTTATAAGTATATATATTATCAAAGACGTAAACTTAGTTTCTTGATACCATATGGGCCAGACGGTCCGTTGGACTTATTTACGGTACTCTATGAAACGGCCAAGCCATACTTTTGAAACAAAGGTGTAGGGTTAGTAAACTCCGGGTTTAGGGGCTTGAAGCCAGTTGATGCCATACTTTTTAAACCAAGGTGGTGGGGTTAGTAAATTCGGGGCTTAGGGGCTTGGCTTTTTCTGGGATCTGATAACTTTTTTACAGCGAAAGCGTTATGAGAATGTGAGTCTTGGCCGTCAATTTTACATGAAATGTTTTTGGTGGGATACTGTATACATAGAAACTATCCATGACCGGGAACAGATATTCGAGTTCAGGACCGCTTAATAACCAGCTGCACGTACTACTACTACCACCGCGCGCCGCCTTTATATTTTTATAAGTTACTAGCTGTGCCCCGCGGTGTTACCCGCTTATCCCACGGGAACACTAAATTAATTCGGGATGAAAAGTATCCTATGTCCTTTCCCGGGTGTCAAACTATCTCCGTACCAAATTTCATCTAAGTCGGTTCAGCGGTTTAAGCGTGAAGCGGTAACAGACAGACAGACAGACACACTTTCGCATTTATAATATTAGTATGGAAGTATGGATGGTTGTTATTGTCGTTAACATAGGTTTATAAGTTTGTGTGTTACTAACAATTATATGGATTGCAATAATTCTAAATAAAGATTTGAATTTGAATTTGAGCTTCCATATAACAACGAAATTTTTTTACCGTATTTTTATTTGATGATACGGAGTCCATCGTGCGCAAGTCCGACTCGCACTTGGTTTTTTATTATCAATTCTATTCTATTTAACAAATTCTAACCAAATTGGTTTAACCATGTCATTATACCTGTTGTCATTAGACCTGTTGGCCTCTAACCGGGCAGCTAAGAATTTTAAAGCTTTCTGGAGGAACACAAACAAGCATAATTTACGTGCGAGTGTCCCTGTGAGCGTGGGTGGCGTGAGTGAAGCTAAGGGCATTGCAGATAAGTTTAAAAGCTTGTTTTCAGTGAGTCCACTCATAGCAGCGGATGAGGTAGAGGTGAGCAATGCTGGGGCTATCATGGGCACGAGTACTGTGATTTTTAAGGCTAAGGAAGTTGACGCTATTATTAGAAACATGCAAAGAGGAAAGTCGCCAGGACATGATGGTCTCAGCATTGAGCATCTCAAATATGCTGGAGCGCACATGCCTCGAACGCTGGCAATGTTTTACACCCTGTGTCTAAGGCACAGTTACCTTCCCTCGCAACTGACCAGGACGGTGGTCATACCGCTTATAAAAAATAAAACGCGTGATTTGTCGGACCCAGCAAACTACAGACCTATCTCGCTAGCGACTGTCCTAGCGAAAGTCCTGGACGGCCTGCTTAACGCACAACTTTGTCAGCATATCAAACTCCACGATGCTCAATTTGGATTTAGGCCAGGTCTGTCAACTGAGAGTGCAATTTTGTGCCTTAAGCAGGCGGTTAGGTATTACAAGGATAGAAACACACCCGTCTATGGGTGTTTTTTGGACTTGTCAAAAGCGTTTGACCTGGTTGTATATGACGTTTTGTGGGACAAACTATCTAAGACAAGCTTGCCTAAGGAGTATGTAGCGCTCTTAAAGTTTTGGTACAACAATCAGGTGAATCGAGTGAGATGGGCTGGGGTAGAGTCGGAAGAGTATAGGCTTCAATGTGGGGTTAGGCAGGGGGGGCTGACGTCACCCACTCTGTTTAACTTATATGTTAACGAGTTGATCGAGGAGCTCAGCAGTACCCGGGTAGGATGTCATATAGGCGGTGTCTGTTTTAATAACATAAGTTACGCGGACGACATGGTACTGCTGGGGCCCTCGGTTGACTCAATAAGGCGGCTAATTGACATTTGTAAGGGTTACTCTGAGCGGCATGGTCTCAGGTACAATGCAACGAAAAGTGAGTTGGTCGTCTTCAAGGCGAAAAAATACAACCCGACTACTATACCTGAGGTCATGCTGTGCGGAGTTCTCCTAAAAGTGGTAGACAGGTTTAAGTATCTAGGGCACATTGTCACAGAAGACCTGAGTGACGACCCTGACCTGGAGAGGGAGAGAAGAGCGATGGCGGTGCGCGGTAACATGCTCGCCCGCAGGTTTTCACGATGGACTAATGAACAAGTTAAGCTGACACTTTTTAAAGCATATACTGTCAATCGTTCTACACGTGCAGCCTGTGGGTGAAGTTTACAAAAAGGGCATACAACACTTTGCGTGGGGCTTCCGGTTCGTGACTTAAGATGGCCGCATGCTTTTAAGTTTCGCTCTTCATTATTTATTCATTTTTGTTGTTCAATGTGTAGTATTGATAGCGTATTGTGCAGTGATCTAACGTATGAGTGAATAGCTAATGAAGAATTCAACTTGAAGCGTTCATAGCCCTTCCTGGGTCAAGGCCCGATAGTCCGTGTGGTTTTTTGTAAATCGCTATCACTTTACAAAAAGCTCAAGTCACCGTACAACGTTCTTACAACCTTGACATTGGCAAAATTGTTCCAATGGACAGACGCCATTTTTTTTTTTTTTTTATATAAAAATAGAAAATAGAACACTTTGCGTGTCCAATACAATAATATCCTTAGAATGCTGCTGAGGCTGCCGAGGCACTGCAGTGCATCAGGCATGTTCGCCGATGCGCATACAGACGACTTTTATGCCATCAGGCGGAAAAGAATTGCTTCGTTGATAGCTCGGGTGCGCGGCAGCAGCAACAGCATGCTAGGGATATTATCAGAACGCCTAGACTGCCCACTCATGAAATACTGGGTCGAAGTGGCTATAGGCAGGAGCAAGTAAAGCGCACATTTCGCTATTTACGTTCCCACAACCACGATGTACCTACTTAATTTTACTGCTGTTTATTTTTGTTTTAGGAGTTATTTATTTTAGAATAAAACACTAACTTAATGATAAGGTTTTAAAATTGTCTAACAAAATATGGATCGTAAATTGGTCTGAAATAAATGATTTTTATTATTTATTTATTTATTATTATAATAAAATGTAATTTTGTTAGTACTTAATTGTGAAATTCTACAGGCGTTTCAACCGTCAGTCCGTTGTCAAAAATATAGAAAGTATGAGCTACACGAGCTTTCATACAAAATACTGTAACCGTACTTCTTACCATGATTGATCTAATCTAAAGCATATTATGGGCCATTACTTTGATATTTATAACAGCGAACTGACGGCGGTTAAAACGCCTGTAGCATCACTCGAAATAAATAAATCCATACTATACATATATCCATATATAATATTATAAATGCGAAAGTGTGTCTGTCTGTCTGTCTGTTACCTCTTCACGCTTAAACCGCTGAACCGACTTAGATGAAATTTGATATGGAGATAGTTTGAGACCCGGGAAAGGACATAGGATACATTTCATCCCGAATAAATTTAGTGTTCCCGTGGGATGAGCGGGTAACACCGCGGGGCACAGCTAGTAATCTATAATAGTGACAATTGACAACGCGGTCGGCGCAGTGGTAGCAGCTGCCTACTGAGCCAGCGGTCCAGGGTTCGAATCCCGGCAAGGGCAAATATTTGTGTGATGAACACGAATATGTGTGTCTATTTCATGGTTGTTCTATGTATTTAAGTATTTATTAGTAAGTATTTATTTAGGACTAGACTCGATTCGTGTGAGGCTGTCTGATATTTATTTATTTATTTACTAGCGGCCTTCGGCTTCGCACGGGTGCAATGCTGATAGATTATGCATATATTATACCTATAAACCTTCCCCTTGAATCACTCTATCTATTAAAAAACCGCATCCAAATCCGTTGCGTAGTTTTAAAGATCTAAGCATACATAGGGAAAGACAGATAGACAGCAGGAAGCGACTTTGTTTTATAGGTACTATGTAGTGATTATAAGCCCATTGATTCGATATTTATAACAGCGATTCAAACGCCTACTGAAGCACCAGAAATAAATAATCTAATGTATAATAGTACTAGAAAGTGCATTTCAATAATTATGTAAACTGGTGAAGTGGACCGCATATGTGAGGCGCGAACTCTGTTCGTTTGAGATCTAGGTCCGGTGTAACGGTGCACTAGCGAGGCGCTAACTTTACCCGCGAGCCGTGGACGCTAACCAGTACCCTTACTATGAGTTGCCGTGACCGCTACAGCGTGAACGATTTGTATGGATAATTGTAGTTCTACAAAGTAACCGCTTAGAGTCGCTATACTATACTCGACGCTACGTAGCGTGGCAATAGCGACCAATGACTCCTCCTACCATGAAACTCAATTTCTAATGACGACATTTTTTCGGGCGGGTCCGCTCCCTCCACGCCCAGACACCCTCTACCACGGTGTAGCAATAAAAGTAAAAATGGTCGTTACGGGGAACAAAAAAAATGTCGTCACTAGAAATTGAGTTTCATGGTAGGAGGAGTCATTGGTCGCTATTGCCACGCTACGTGGCGTCGAGTATATTCTCCATACAAATAATTTACGCTGTCTGTCGCTATCGGGTACCTACTGTGAAATTTTACCTGATTCATAGACTAATTCTTACTATTAATTATTGAGAATTATAAATTGTTAACGTTATTTAAATCTTGTATCGTATTTTATTGATTGATTATTTGAAATGTAGGGAAGAGTAACCTATATTGAACCGGCGCTTAAATTGGACCACTTCTGTCTTTCTATCAAATAACACAATTTATTTACACTGGCAACAAAAAATTAAGCGACGACAGCGCCATAATCATCAGTCCACCGCACAATTTGGTGGACTGTCGTCGCTTCATTTTTTGTAATAAATTGTGGTCCAATTTAAGCGCCGGTTCAATATAGGTTACTCTCCCCTACATCGTAATTTAATACGATAGTTGAATGGGTCGATTTCACGTTACGAATTAATATGGCACTTTTTGTGGACTTTTTTAAAATCCCTTTTTTATTTTACTTCCAACTAATTTTACTGACTAGTCTAACGCAGTTTTAAATTCACAGCGTAGAAGCATAGTGCTCGTCACGATATATTAGCAGAAAATCGAAATTTGTGTGACACGAATGAATTTATTTCTACACTAATGAAATTCGTTCGATTACGAATGAAGTGTAGGTGACACTAATGACGAACTTATTATATTAGATAACAAATACCTTCAGTTTCGCATATTTTTCTCTAGGTGGTTTCATAAAAGCTAATGCAAAGCAATGCTAACGTTATAATAATAATTAGGTAAGGAATTATTAAAAATAGAAACAACATTTTGATTAATACTTTCATTTGTATCTTAGATGCTTTCCGAACGATTCATTTTCTACACTGCACCCTCTTGAAGCATCTCTGTTTGGCCCTATGGTTGACTGGTAGAGAATGCCATTAGGCATTTGTACTGACTTTTGTTTTGTGGAATAAAGTTTAGATAAATAAATATTTAATATATTTTTTTAATGATCAGTTTCTAAACATGTATATTCTCTCTCTCTTGTAATTAATTAGTATCTAGTAGATAATAAACCCTTAGGGCCAGATAAATTTATCTGCCAGTTAAAATTATAGCTATCCTTTTCTCCCGTCATATAAAAGAAAAGTGACAGCCAACATTTATCTGACATATATGTTTTATCTGGTGAATTTAATTATACCTACTAATATATAAAATTCGGGATGTGAGCTAAATTGTTTAATTGAATGAAATATACTAATACACCTTCCTAAAACAATCACATTAAAAATATTTTTTAACAAAAAAAGGACCGAATTCAAAATAATCCATTTTTATAGGTATTTATATATTAAGGTTTTGCTGAGGTTTGGCACCGACTTCAATAATTGATTCAAATATAATCTGTTCTGAAACGGGCAATTTTTCGCTTTTTAGTTGTTTTTTTTAAGTCGGTTCTTTTTTTCTTATTTTTTTTTTAGTTTTTTAGTGATACATATAAAATACTTATGGCGGAGTGATCGGGCAGGTCTTCAAGGCATGCATCTCGTTTGAGTTATCCCCTATCTCCTAACCGTTAAGGAGTTATACCTTCTATCATCAGCTCAGCATAGGAAGATGATGACTCAGACGCAAATTAAAACGTTGTTCATTCAAGATTAGGTTGTCCAAGATTATAAAGCTGTTCGTGAACAAATTCATAATCGCGGACAAACACACATATATGCAGGTCAAACTGTGAAAACCTTTTTTTTTGCAGTCGGTTAATATACTAAAACCTTCTCCTACTTAAAACAAGTACTTTTGTGAAAACCGCATCAAAATCGGTTCACGCGAGTAAATCGCGGACAAACATACATACATACATATACATACAGATCAAACTGAGAACCTAATTTTTGTGAACTCGATTAAAAATACGATCGTTAAAAGTTTTTACGTACAATTTCGTTACTCAAAAAATAATATTTTTCATTCGTGTGCAATTGTATTTCATTAGTGTTACTCGAAAATCTACACGAATGAAGCGACACGAATGAAGTTTTGAACAAAATGTTAAATTTAAATAGTAACGGAACTTTCCAGAAGCTGCCGCAAGGACACAAAATAATGCGTGCACATACTTCCTTATTATTGCATATTTGATTAAACCTCTAGTTAAAATATTTATTGCTTTACCACTTTGAACACGAATGATTCGTTTTTTGTCTAATGCACTGAAATTCAAGTAAATATAAATTTCTCACCAAAATCCGAGCGCACACATCGGCCATCACCAAACGTTCGTGGGCTACCGGGGCCCCTCTGTGACTCGCGGGGGAAGGAATTTCACTAACTTAAAGGTTAATACTTGTTTGTGTGCATTTTGTATACTCGACACCAATGATGGTTCATTTCTGTCTATGAAATGAAACCTAAAGAAATCGTATTATTCGTTTTGAGACTTTAAACCTATAGATGCCGGTTGGTTTTATTGTTATTCTCGCGTAACCGAAAGACAAAAGATTACAGTTTCTTCAAGTGCATTTTTTTTAATTCACGTTTATTCATGAATAGTCAGGTTTGTGACCATTACCACGAATGAAAAATAGACACAATTTTTGCAAATACTACTCAACAATATAACATAATCGCATAATCTTTATTGTTGTTACAGATAAAGAAGTATCATTATCATTATTTCTTGTACAAATTATTACGGTTTTTGCAATATTATAGCAATTATTTCACAAACCAACTTTTAACGTTACGTCTGAAATCGACCCGAATGGACTAAAGTTGCCTAATATAATCTGATAATTTAATTTAATATGTGACATGTAAAATAGAAAAACATTTTATAAATAAATGAGTATGAATATGAAGAATAAATAATAGTAGGTACAGCACCCCTTTTGCGCGGTTACTTTGTAAAACTACAATTCTCCATACGAATCGTTTGTGCAGTCACTAGCGAGCACGGTCACTGTAAATTCATGGTAAGGGGTGCAGACGAAACAGCCGGTGGCACGCGAGGCGTTAACTATCGTCCGTTTTGACGCCCCAACCGTTTGCCACAATTAGTTTAAAGCTAACTTATGCATGGACAAGTTATTTTATTTCTTCCTGATAGCTAGACAGTTGGAATTTTCACGGATGATGTATTTCTGTTGCCGCTAACAAGAAATACTAAAAACAGAATAAAATTAATGTTTAAATGGGGCTCCCACACAACAATCGTGATCGGTTGCGTTAACTTTGCACCTCATTTGTATGCGGCGCCATACATGCCAGGTGCAAACTTAACTTAACCCGGCCAGTTAAGATGGGAAGTGTTTGTACGGGGCCCTCGTTGCGCGAGTCCGACTCGCACTTGGCGCGATTTTTTATGTTTTTATCTCGAAACTTCAATTAAAAAGAACGGATATAAATCTCTTAAATAATCAGTCAAAATGTACCTATGTCAAATACTCGACGCGTGAGGTTTGCATTACTTCTTTTCACAGAAGGTGCAATGGAAGAAATTAAAAATAAACTTGAATTTTTGTTGATAAGTAGAAAAAACTCCCTCATTCGTAGAAGAAAATTTTCTAAATTAAGAAAAAACATTTATTCCATACTTGTGGCCTAGGGTGTACCTATATGCCTACACTTTCAAGTTCCAATTGTAAGCCAGATTCACAAGTTCTTGTGTTGTTTGGTTTATGTGAAATTCTGTAAGGTGAAAGTTACTTGTTAATGAATGCTAAATATGTTAAAATAAAAATAGGTCAAGTGCGAGTGGCGCGCGAAGCATTCTGTATCACGACACCAAAAAAATAAGAACCGGCCAAGTGCGTGACGGACTCGCGCACCGAGGGTTCCGTACTTCTCATATTAACTGGCCGGGTTAAGTTTGCATCTGGTATGTATGGCGCCGCATACAAATGAGGTGCAAAGTTAACGCAATCCATCCCGTTTGTTGTATGGGAGCCCACTTAAATATTTATTTTATTCTGTTTTTAGTATTTGTTATTATAGCGGCAGTATAAATACATCTGTGAATATTTCAACTGTTTAGCTATCACATTTCATGAGATACAGCCTGCTGACAGACGGACAAACAGTCAAACAGACAGACAGACAGACAGACGGACAGCGGAGTCTTAGTCATAGGGTAGGGTTTTTCACCCTATGTGTACGAAACCCCCGAATTGTCATTTTCATTTTGCATCATAAATTGAAGAAAAAAAAAGCATTAAATTTGAGACATTTATTTCATTGACACATATATTTATATACATTCAGACTTTGCATCTAAAAATAGACAGTAACTTTGGAATTCGCACCATAACCGTAATATCTTAGAAGATATAATTATAATCAGAAACATTGAAAATACAAATCATATTCCCGGTATTTTGATACCGGCTCCAAGACCTGTTAGTATTATACTAGATATCTGTATATATTTTAACAGAACAGACTACATACTGGTCTAATGCTAGTTCATATAAAAAAATAGCTATTTATAAGGTAAGGTGGGATAAATGGGGTAAGGCTAACAGTATGTTATTTATTTGACTGTAGCAGTCTTCTTCAGTCGAAAACTGGCGAAGACTGCGCAGGATCGGGACAAGTTGCGTGCTCTCGTTTCGGAGGCCAAGATCCTGTTTGGGTCACTGAGCCAAAATAGTTAGTTAGCGGCAGTCTTCCCCCGGTGATAGACACCCCACCTTAACTAAATCAATAATATGAAAAAAATCACATCCAAAATATTAACACTAGTTGATCTATTTGAGAGACGGGAGACTCAAAAATCCTTGTTATCAGAATACTATCACTACAATTTACTTACAATAAAAGATGGACAGCGTAGCAAATGTAGTGTTATCGCTATTTCTAAATCAGTATAGTTTTTGATAAAACTGAGCTAATCAACTTACAGAGCATACAAAAGCATCGTAGATTCACAATAGTCTTATCTGCTAGTATGTGTAACCAAAACAGGTAAATGATTTAACTACAATATTTATTATTTAGCCGTATGGCGTATTTAGTACATAAACATTTCAAAGAAACTTATGACAATTA
The DNA here is from genome assembly GCA_947623375.1 of Apotomis capreana. NCBI lineage: Eukaryota > Metazoa > Arthropoda > Insecta > Lepidoptera > Tortricidae > Apotomis > Apotomis capreana. Next base: position 10,780,387 of record OX392523.1, read on the forward strand.
CATTAAACTACATTTTGTTCCAATTTAATGTCCGATGGCAAATGTTGAAGTAGCTTACGGTTGACTTTTTTATGCCCATTGTATTCTTTAAGTGTTTATTGTATTCTTTGTGTGTGTCTCAGTTCAAAATACCTATTTAAAATTATAAAAAAATATTATATTATTTATCACCATCGTAGTGACCATTTCAAAAACGGCTGTTGATGAACTTGTAGCTATTTCGTTTCTTTACCCCTTACCCCCAATCAAATTATAAGTAGGTATGTATTTCTAATTTTAAATAAATGTCGCTGGGTGGATATATCGTAAAATTATTCTTATTTATTACATTTATAATTCGGTGCTTATTTAACTAATTATAACTATGTAGTTAAAAACATCGAAGAAAATGCATCATTTATTATAAATTAAATTAAGTTACTTTATTTTATAATAAAGTTAAAATTAATTCAGAACTAACCTAATGCATACCAAACATATCATTCAAACTTATTAAAGCATACAATTAATATAAATTAATTAATTTATAAGCGAAATTTATCACAAAATAGGTTTCTAGTGTGTATACAGTATACCTAATCTCAAGTAATCGTAACTCAAGAAGAAAATATCACATTGTACAGTACAAATGATTACTGCGCAATGAATTTGACGCCGCACTTTTTACGTGAGATTAGGCATACTAGAGACCATTTAAAAAATGAAGCCTCGAATATTCAAGTAATTTTGAATGTTTGATGTCGTTATGATTATAGTATTCTGGTTTTAGTTGTGTCCATGGTACAAGAAAACAACTTATGGCACTCCGGAGTGACAGATGGACTTTCGACGTCATCACGCTGTGATTGGTCGGTTGGTTCTGTCAATCCGTTTCTGTGTTGCCAGTGGTGTATGAAAATGCTCCCCGATTCCCTTGTCACCTGTACGTATCTCAGTCGTGAGTGTTTTAAAACAATTATCAATAAAAAATTGTCAAAGAACATGAAAACTGTACCATAAAGTGGCAGGTAATCGGTGACGTAGAAAAGACTCACTGGCTGACTTGTTTTCTTATACCTATCCTTTTGTATTACCTCCGACGTTATAATATCATGGTATCCGTAAATTTTACCACTGACGCCAAAGTCTTTGGAAGTGACAAAAAAAATCATAAATAAAAAACTATTGTTTCGCACATTGCATCATCGCATTTTGCTGTGGAATCAGATAACATCATTTTTTTAACAGACACATTGGAAACACGTTCGTGTTTCAATTGGTTCTACCAAATTCTGTAATATTGCTTAAGGCCGAAAATTTTTACACTTTTTTTCATAAATACTAACTTCAAGGAGTGAAAATCGTATTTTCAGGACGAGTTACCATTAAAACACCGAAATCATTTGAGGAGTACCTTTGGTTCCTCATGGATCCCATCATCAGATCTTCACCAGAATTTTATGACCAATCACTTCAATAAATAATAATCAATATTTTATTATGAAACAATTATGTTTTGACGTGATAACGTCTTATAAATTGATGAACGCCGGCTGCACGCACGAAAAGCATAACTCTGTCTCGCCTGAGCCGAGCGCGCAAGCGAGAGCGCAGAACAAGCGATAGAGAGGCACGATCGGCCTAAGCGTTCGGCTTGTGACGCATCTATCTCTCTTCCACTCCATCGGCCGGCATACGTTATCACGTAAAATTATTGTCCGCAGATAACCAATTTTTTTTTAAAGTTTTTCTATGTGGGTAATACAAAAACAATAATACCACATTTTTTAAATTGTTAGGTATATAGATACAAAGATCAACACGCAAATATTGCGTTCATACGTGGTCAACACTGGGACTCGAACCCAGTATAAAGCCAAATTAAGGGTGAAGACGTTGGACCCAATATCTTTGAATTGCCAAAGATATTGGGTTCGGGTCTCGGTGTGGATCACGTATGAGCGCAATTTAATATTAATTTGCGTGTTGATCTTTGTATGTATGTAGCAAATAATAATCAACCAAAGTCAATACGATGTTCAAGATATTTGTAGTCTGTCCGATTTCTAAGATCAAATGAAATCACTTTGGTTAATTTACACACATACATGTGAGTTTTAAATCATTTTCCACTTGTACCAGTTTGACATAATTCGACCTTAGAATTCCGGATACACTATAATCCAATTTAATTCTATACCTCTCCGTTACATAACTTTAATACTGGTATTTTAGTATGGCTAATACCAGTACTGCTGGAAATATCATCAATTACCAAATCACATTCAATCCTCCTTCTCAACGTACTTACTATACCTAACCTCGCACTCCGGCCGCAAGCTCCTAAAATTCACAACCCCCGCTTCCGAAACCCTAGTCTCAGAGAAATCTAGAAACCTCAAATGCGGGGCCGACGTCGCCAAATGCTCCAAACTCCTATCCGTAATATGTCTGAAACCTGTGACAGTCAAGTGTGTTAGACTGGATCTATCGGGCCGGGCGCCTGATGCGGCGTAAGGCCCATTCGGCCCGATGTGGACGTAGTTTATGTCCTCGCCATCAGCGCGGCCGAAGCGGCGGATGGCGGAGTCGGTGATGAGCGAGGAGGCGTCCAGGTGCGCGGGCGGAGAGAGGAGGAGCCGCGTGTTGAGGCGCTGCGGGCTGCGGTCGGAGACCACGTGCTGGTTGTCGAGGGACAGCCGGTACACGGCGTGGAGTTGCTGGCCCACGTTCACGTATAACACGTGGTGCCGCGGCTCCGCCTCTATATCCTGAAATAGAATAGATTTCTCTCAAACGTGCAATGGAATGTCGGCGTAACGTGCGTAGGCTTCGAAGTGTCACGTTTCGAGCGGAACAACTCGAGAGAACTGTAAAGTATTATACAAAATTAAAGGCCTAGGCCGGGAAGTATTTTTTTAACACGGCGTCTGTGTTCATGAACAGGCTAAACAGCTGAATTATATTTTTTTTCATTGCATATGTTTGAGAGAAGCACTATACATGCCTTAACCGTGAAAATATCACTATCCGCCCGGGAAGCCCTTCTTGGGTGGGAAAATATGGTCATAGATTACCTGAATCCAATACGCAGTATTGTGTACTGGATTCTTGATTCTCTTAACAAACTTACACATAAATTATTATTTTTTATTATTAAAGCACTAACGTCCGCTTCATTGTAAACCAAATGTTTACAATGAAGCGAAAAAATTGAAAAATTTAATGGTTCAGACATGATTCGAACCTGCGTTTCCAACGGCTTTCCGGGCCAACACGGGCGTCCTACCAACTGTACCACCGAACCAGATGTCAGAGCCATTGAATCTTTCAACCACTTGCTTCAACATGCCTTAGGGTTGGTTCGGTGGTCCATTTGGTAGGACGCCCGGGTTGGCCCGGAAAGCCGTTGGAAACGCAGGTTCGAATCCTGTCTGAACCATTATTTTTTTAAATTTTTCGCTTCATTGTAAACACACACATAAACTCACAAACTTTCGCCTTTAAAATATTAATGTGATGATCTCACCTGTTGATTTTGAGCCGGAGCTGTGGGCGAGGTCGCAACATCTTTGGAAGTACTAGCTCCCTCGTTGACAGCCGGCTTCTTGATCAGAGTCTTCAGCGGAAGATTGTCGTCATCATCAGAGCTGTCCTCATCACCTATTATAATTTTGTGTTAATGTTATTACTATTGTACCAATTAATGTAATAGCTATGTATTCAATGACGATACAAAAGTGGTTCCAGTGAATCCCAATTGATTAAATGATTCTTATCTTATCTTATCTTATCTTATCTTACCATCATCATCACGCCTTCGCTTCGAGGGGCCCGGCGTCGGCGAGGACGTTTTGCGTTTGGGGGGCTTCGGGTTTGAGGTACTGGGGCCATTGGCCGAGCCGTTCGATGGACAGGTGCCATTTGAACTGGGGCTTGGCGTGTTTGATGTACTGGCGTCCGGACTGGTTATTGTAGTAGGGGGCTTCGGTGGACTGGGGGCCTTTTTCGAGCTGAGGGCCTGTTGTGGACTGACCGTTGATTTTGGGCTTTTGGCGTTGCTGTGAATGGAATAATGATTAATTGGGTGATGGGTATGCATGTCGATCGATCGAGGAATTAACCAAACTTGAAACCGAAACCTTCTTTCTAATTTGATAAAAACCGACCTAGTGCGAGTAGAACTCGCGCACGAAGGGTTCCGTACCAACAATAAAAACGCCATAGAATGTTTTGTTGTATGAGAGCCCCACTTAAATATTTATTTTATTCTGTTCTTAGTACTTGTTGTTATAGTGGCAACAGAAATACATCATCTGTGAAAATTTCAAATATCAAGATTCCTGCCTGCCTGGTGACAGACAGATAAATTAACAGTGGAATTACTGCAATAGGCTAGTTGACTCATGTCAAATTGTAATAAACTAATAATGTAATGTAATGTTTATTCCGTATAGTATTTAGCAAAGGAAACCGAAATATACATTTTTCAATTCATAAAAGTGAAAGATGGCTGAAAAAATTGAATTTGAAAATATGGTTTTTAATCTGTATTTTGAAATGCTTAATACGCTATCCGCCATTTTCGCTTATGATAGTGACGTCATCGGTCATGTAAACAAAACTGAAAGTCTACTTTGACGACTTCGAATAGTGCCGTCCCTCTCGATCTCCTGTCAAAGTATATTGAAGTGAGCGGAATGGCACTATACGACGGTCATATTTCGAATATTTACAGGTAATTTTACGTCACGCCACAGATTAGCAAAAGGGAAAAATGGCGGACGGCGTTTTTGACTGTTTATGAAATTTCTAATTTTCAATTGATAATATTTAGCTTTCTAGCTTTCACAAAAATACAAGACATTTTTTTTAGAGCTTGTAAGATCATTATTAACCATTTCAAATATATTTCAAAACTGGGTCTACTAGCCTATTATAGCCTAATCAGGAACACGCACATAGAGTGTGTAATAACGCTCACCTCTCCCGACTGGTCCCATTCTCGGCCCGCCACGTGTGCTTGCCTTCCTCCTCCCATTTGTCCGTCTTGTGATCGTCTTTCCATTCCAGAGGCTCTTTCATCTTGTAGTAGTACGGTACCTGGTAAAGGAAGAATCATTATTAACCAGAAAGTGCACGCAACTTTGTCAAGCGTAAAACTTTTCTACCGGTAACCTTACCATGAGTTTGTACTTGCTAGCGATCGAGAATTGTAGTTCTAATAAGTTTCTGTCAAAAATGACATTTTAGTGGCAAGCTTTTATAGCCGACTGTACTTTTCCTTGGATATCCATCAAATGCTCACTGAGACGATTCTAAAGAACCCAAGCTCGGTAGGATTGCTTTTTCTATTATAGAGTTCCTATGGCCACCTTCCGGCTCCATCATCAGATCAGCCCCATGGTAACATATTATTGTATTGTCATCAAAGTCAAGTAAGTATGCAAAATTTCAGCTCAATCGGTTGACGATATCTGCTTCAAAATTGAGTTGCAAGATTTCACCCGAACAAACATACTTAGATACATACATACAATGCAAGT
>OX392523.1:10793411-10796071 GCA_947623375.1 Apotomis capreana
ACTGTACCAGATATATATATATCTCATTGAGAACATTACGTGATTTTGATGTGACTTTTTCACTATTTGGTACAATATGCCTCAGCGACCTGAATATCCACATCATCTTCCTTACTCTATTGCTAACCTGGTCCAGGTGGGAGTACCAATTTAGATGCTCGTCTAAGATAACTCCCAGATATTTAGTTTGGGGTACCTTATTGATAGTTGGACAGTGACAATTGGAGTTTATCTCACTACATGACTGGATCTTTAGATCCATATTGAAATTGGGTTGTGTAGAATTTGTGATACTGAAGCATATATAATTTGTTTTGTTTGTATTTAGAGTTAACAGGTTCATTCTTAGCCATTTACTTATCATTGCCATTCCCTGTTCAGCGTTAGTTTTAACATCTTTCCATGTTTTACCGGTGAAGACGACCGCTGTATCGTCAGCATATGAAAAAATGTTTCCATTAGGTATGACCATGTTACATAAGTCGTTGATGTAGACCAGGAACAGGGTTGGTCCTAGGACACTCCCCTGTGGTACACCATATGAAACGTTTGTATCGTCACTAACATGTTCACCTAGCTTAACACATTGTTTCCTATTCGAAAGATAATTTTTTATTAATGAAAGTGGAGTTCCCCTGACCCCTTTCTTCTCTAGTTTATGTACAAGGATAGGGATAGAGACGGTGTCGAAGGCCTTTTTTAGGTCCAGGAAAACCGCTAAACACTTATTACTATTTTATGTACCTCCTATGATATTTTATAAGTAGATAGGTACTAGCGCTCCAAAAGTGAAGCACTTAAGAGAATGTATCACTATATCCTCTTAAGTGCTTCACTATGCACTCAAAGCGACTTTGCACTCGGAGCAGTGGCTCCTTTTCCCATACTATCAGTTTACGTAAGTTTGCACCTGCCAACTATGGCGTCGCACACAAATAAGGTCCAAATTTAAAGTAATTATACAAATCGAGGTTCTGCTCCCTCCTCCAAATCTCCAATCTTTACGATTTTTTCAAAACTGAATGGGAAGAAAATGTTCTGTGTTTGACCTATTTCGATTTTTCATCAATAAAGTCAACATTCCCGACCATATTTGAGTAAAACATCACTGTGTACCTCCAGCTTAGTGAACCCGTAGCGAGTAGCCAGCGAGGCGTACGCCACGAACTCAGTCAGCCGCAGACAGTCCCTCGCGAACAGATGCTTGAGGGCCGGCAGCTTGCTCAGCGGGAGCAGCGACGCCGGCTCCATCCACTCGCACTCGCTCACGTCTAGGATCTAAAACAGACACAATTTCTGGAGACACGTTCGACTAAAAGGGGAAAAAAGGCATAACCCTCGTAGACTGACGTAGTGGGACTTTAAAAAAGTTTCTGACAAAAATTAAAGCTTTTATAGTGGACTGTAATTTTCTTTTTATCACACTTGCTCGTAAAAGTGGGTTTACATGCTAGAAAAGCTGGCGGTAAGTCGTAAATTACGCCCAAGGGCGGTAAGTAATTTTTATCACACTTTAAGGGTATACATGCTAGAAAACCGGGCGGTATGTCGTATATTACGCCCTAGAGCGGTAGGTAATTTTAGTATTGACTACTATTTATTACTTTTGTTTCATTTCCTCCAAAGTGTGATGAAAAACGTCGTACGTGACTCTGGTGTAAAGGAATTCCAAACTCGTATGATTAAAGCCCTCGCCTTCGGCTTCGGGCTTCTAATAGACACTCGTTTGTAATTCCTCGCTTACCACCCTTGTTACGTAATGTACTACTGAGCACCCATCAATTGATCACTGAAACGATTCTAAAGAGCCCAAACTCGGTAGGATTGCATCTTCCGGCTCCATCGTCAGACCCCAATTTCAGCTCAATCGGTTGAAGATATATGCTTCAAAATTTAATTGCAAGATTCCACCAGATCAAGCATAGATACATAGTTACATACATACATTGAAAGTTAAATAAAAGCTTGTAATAGTACAGGCTACACTATGTAAATAACTTACAACCAGGGCATAGAAAAGCTTCGAAAATATGAATTAATTAGTTTTACCTCTAGTCCGGGAAGCGTGTCCTGTATCTTAAAGAGGAAGGAGCGGTCCAAAGGCAGGTTGTAGCATTTGGATCCACGCATGGACAGCTTCTTGAGGGTCGGTGGAAATTGACTGATGTTCGTCTGAAACGAACATCCAAACTATAAGGAAAGAAATTTGGCGCGGTCGTCGCTGCCTACTGTCGGCGGTCCTCGGTTCAAATCTCGGCTAGAGCAAATATTTGTGTGATGAACTCGGATATTTATTCCTGGGTCATGGATTTCCATGTATTTTACAGTACATTATTGCCGAGGCTCGGAAAGTGGGGAATGGCTGACGAGGGGTTTGCAAAAGGTACGAGTCAGGCAACCCCCGTCCGCCGAGGTATATATAATGCGTTTCTCAAACGATGCGAGGAAGAATAAAAATACATTCGCAAAATTACATGTAATTAACAAGAAAAACGAACAACAATCAGTTACACAAAATTAAGTAGATATCTAGTTTAATTGATATAACATGTAACGTTCGACATATTCGGACAGTTAATAGGAATACTCAAAAACCCTGACTTTTGCAATTTAAATTCAATAAGAAAAACATTCGCTCCACTCCCTAGGGAAAAAAATGT